>JAXCLM010032214.1:0-10629 GCA_035583075.1 Eurycea guttolineata | reverse complement strand
CAGCGGTACCCCCACCAATTGGGTGGAGGGAAGAGGCAGCTTATGAAAACAGGTTCCGCAAAACGGCCTGTCCCACAGCCGACTCTTGTCTGGAGTTAACATCCCGGCAGTAGTGTCTCGCAAAGGTGTGCAGGGACCTCCAACGCGCAGCACCACAAATCTCATGCAGGGGGGCACCCACCAACAATGCCATGGTGGCAGCAGTACCCCTTGTGAAATGGGCGGTAACATGCCCAGGCATTTCCTTCCCAGCTAAATGATAGCATTCTTTAATGCAGGACATGATCCATCTAGACACAGTCTGCTTGGTGACAGGGGCACCAGCAGACCTACCTCCAAAAGCAACAAACAGCTAATCAGCTCGTCTAATGCCCTCAGTGCACTTAAGATAAAACTTCAGCAATCTGCGCACATCCAGAGAGTGGAGCGCCTGCTCCTCAGGTGTTGAGGGCTCCGGAAAGAATGTAGGAAGAGACACAACCCCATTAATGTGAAAAGCAGACACAACTTTAGGTAAAAACTTGGGGTTAGTGCGAAGCACCACCTTGGCTCTAAAATCGAAGGAAAGGTTCCTTGCAGTAAAGTGCATGCAATTCACTTAACCTCCTGGCAGAGGTAACAGCTATTAAAAACGCTACCTTCGAAGACAGGAACTTCAAAACGGTTGAATGAACCGGTTCAAAAAGAGGCTTCATCAGACGAGAGAGCACCAAGTTCAGGTCCCAAGCCAGAACTGGTAGGCGCACTGGAGAAAACGTCCTCAACAGACCTCTCAGAAACCTCTTGACAACAGGAACTGTTAACAGTGAAGGGATGGCAGGCCTCTTCCAAAAGGCAGTCACAGCAGCCAAATCCACCCTCAACGATGCATGCTGCAGCCTCGAATGGGCCAGATGCAGCAAGTAAGGCAACATCTCATGTGCCTCAAACGTAATAGGATGGATACCCTTTGTACGACACCAGACACAAAACCGGGCCCATTTTCGCATGGTAAGGGCAGCGCGTCAAATCTGCCCTTGATTTGGACACGATCTCTATGCAGTCAGCGTCCAGGCCCAGATGCCCAAACTCTAAGACTTCAGGAGCCAGAAAGTCAGCTTCAGGCGGTCTGGATCGTGGTGCAGGACGGATCCTCCGTCTCTGCTCAACAGATGCGGCGTTGCCGGGAACTGGAAAGGCGGAGCCTGCGACAGCCGCTGCAGCTCTGAAATCTACATCTGCCTTGGCCAGAAAGGGGCGAGCAGGATTATCCAAGCCGAGCAGAACCTCAGCTTGAGCAGCACTCTGTGCAGCAACGGAACTGGAGGAAAAGCATACACCAATCTGAACAACCAGTCGATGACCATCGCGTCCCCAGGGAACCTTGTTCCGGGAACCTGGAGGCGAACCTCCTGCATTTCTTGTTGTTCCAAGTGGAGAAGAGATCCACCACCGGAACACCCCAGTCTTCGAATACTGGGATAAGAAATTCTTCCCCTATCTCCCACTCGTGGGATTCTAGGAACACGCGGCTCAGCATGTTCGCAAGGCAATTCTGAATGCCTGCCAAGTGATGAGCCTCTAGTGACATCCCATTTGCGATGGCCCATGACCACAGCTCCTGGGCCAGCCTCGACAGCCGCCGTGAATTTTGTACCTCCCTGTTTGCATATGCAGCACATGCAAACCCTGTTGTCCATCAGGATTCTCACCACCGAGCCCTGCAGAGAAGGGAGGAAAGCTTTCAGAGCCAGGAAGACAGTCTGCAGCTCCAACACGCTGGAGTGACAGCTCAGCTGTTCGTTCGACCATAGCCCTTGAGTCTGAAGCGCCCCCGAATGGGCGCCCCAGCCATCCAGCGAGGCATCTATTGTAACTGTGTTAGTGAACGCGAGTGGTAGGAACCGGATCCCCCCCAGTCCGGTGCACTTCCACTGTCCACCATTCCAGGGAAGCTCTCGCTCGCTCTGACAGTAGCACTGGTCAGGACCAGCGATCTCTCCCTTGGCACCAACCGTTTGCCAAATTCTCCTGCAACGGTCTCATCCGGAGCCCGCAATTCGGGATGATGAAAATGCAAGAGGCCATCATCCCCAGCATGGACCCCACCACTCTCGCCGGGGCACTGCACGCCCCTCGCAGCCACGTGGCCAATGCTATCATACCATCCACTCCGTCCTGCAACGGGAAGACCTTTGCCATTTTTGTATTAAACACCATCCGTAGGAACAGTATTCTTTTTGAAGGCACGAGATACGACTTTATGTAGTTGATCAAGAGGCCCAGACCCTCTAGCATGGTGACACATAGCTCTGTCACCCTCCTGGCCTCCTCCTCTGAGCTTGCTTTAAGCAACCAGTCGTACAAGTAAGGGTACACCTGCACCCCTTTCCTCCGCAGGTCCGCCAAGCATTTTGTGAAGGTCCTGGGTGCAGATTTCAGCCTGAAATGCAGCACCTGAAACTGGAAATGCTCTACTCCCTCTCTGAATCTCAGGAACCTTCGATGGGACTCCAAGATGGGGATGTGGAAGTAAGCGTCTTTCAGATCGATTGACATCATCCGTTCCTCTACCCGGACAACTGGGATCACCGGCTGAACAGTGACCATCTTGAAAGGGATGCGCTCCACCTGTACATTCAGCCTTCTTAGGTCGAGAATAGGTCTGCATCCCGCATCCCCCTTCTTTGGAACCAAGAAGTACAGTACCTGGAGTAGACTCCAGATCCTCTCTCCATCGAAAAGACCGCCTCCACAGCTCCCTTCTGGATCAGCACCAAGACCTCCTTCCTCAGATTTTCGAAGTGGGCCCAACAAACTGGTCCGGGTGGAACATCCCGGGGTAAACTTAAGAACTGGATGGAGTGCCCCCAACTGAGAGCCTCCAGAACCCAATAGTCCTCTGTGATTGTCTGCCAGGCAAGTATCCTGGCTCTCAGGCGGCACCCCAACCTGTTGCACTCCACAGGTGGGGGAGTCTGCACACAGTCAAGTTGACTTCGCCTGGTCAGAGCCCCCTGGCGCTCTATGGCCAAGGCCGCCCCCCTTCTGGGGCCGATAGGTGTAAGACTTGCCCGGGGTCTGCTAACTCCTCTGTTGCTGCTGGCCCCTCCGATCGTAAGAGGATCCCCGGGATGAAGAGCCCTTGCCCCGGCAACCACCACCTGGAAAGGGCTGCTTCTTGTGCGGGTGTAGCACATTCATGGCCTTAACACGCTCAAGTTCCGCCTTGATGTCCTTAAGTGCCCCGTCCACCAGCGCTCCGAAGAGTGTCTGCCCATCGAAGGGCATGTCCATGACCCTTTTCTGTACTTTATTAGAGAATCCCGATGAGGCCAACCATGCCTGGCGCCCGAGGGTGACCCCCCACTGCCATGGACCTGAACCCTGTGTCCGCCAAATCCAGCGATGCTTTCAGTATGTGGTTGGTACATAATTGGCTCTCCGTCAGCAGTGTGGAGGCCTGCTGACGCTTGTCCTCTGAAAACACAGGGACCAGCTCCGCCATACTGTCCCATAGCTCTCGATTGTAGCCCGATAGCACGGCTACGGTGTTCACCGCTTGTACCGCCAGGGATGCTGAAGGGCAAACCTTCTTCCCCAGGCCATCCAGGCGTCGATTGTCCCTGTCTGGGGGCAAGGAAGCAGCAGAGGCAGTGGATGTAGAGGCAGCAGATTTCCTGAGCACCGTAGACACTATTACCAAGTCTGGAGGCACCTGTCCCTGGAGACACATCGGGTCGCAGGGCGGGGCCCGGTACTTCTTGTCCTGCCGAGGTCCATTTGCAGGCACATACATAAGGATTTTTAGGACCTCACATCCCTTGCTCCAGATCAACTGGTCAATTGGTAGGGTCTTCACCGCCGTCTTCATGGCATTGTCCATCAGAAAGCTTGACTTTCACTCCTCAGTCGGAAGCACCACCTCAAACTTTGCGGCCGCTCTGGCCAACAGATCCGCAAACTGTGCCGGGTCATCTGGCGGTGATGGGATCGGCGTGAAGCGTGAATCTCCCTTGGGTACGTCCTCTGCCCAGTCGTCATCTCTGTCTGGCAGCTCGCCCTTCTCCGAGTACGTAGGGTCATCTGGCATCCCCTGCTCCGAAGATTGCAGTTCTTCTACTGGCCGGGGAATGGGCCCTACAGGGGCCAGTGGCGGGGGTGCAGGGTTCTGGCATTCTAGAGCCAGCCTAGCCTCATCTTCTTTGACCTTGGCCAGTATGTCCAACAGACGTTGCTCAGCAGCCGCTGAGAGGTCTTCTTGGCGCCTTTCTCATGCCAGCACTCACCACACTCCAGCACTCAACACATCCCTTCCTGTAGGCTCAGGGGTAGGTGACACGATGATGGGAGTGGACACAGTCGTCGCTGAGGATCTCCTCGCCATTGCCCTCGGTACCACCCTGTCCAGGACCCACGATAGGGGTCAGCTGCGGTGATTGAGGTGGCAGTCCTGTCGTTGTGGCTCACTCTGACGACGGGGTACACGTCGACGGAAGTATCTTTGATGACGGGACTGGAGTCGACGACTGTATCGGGCTTGTCGACGGGGGCATCGTCGACGGGGCAGTCTTCATCGACGGGAGGGCCTTCGTCGACGGGTGGGTCTTCATCGACGGGACATCCTTTGACGGTGGGTGGCTCCTCTTCTTCGTCGACGACTTCGATGATGGGTCCCTCGACGAGGTGGATTTCGTTGACGATGACGATATGTGCGACTCCCCCGATGTTGTAAGGTGTCGGTGTGGCTTGTCGCTGCCGCCGCGATGCAGCAATCATTTCCTCGCCAGGGAGGCCACCCTCGACGTAGCGGGTCGCTTAGGGGTCGGGGACTTAAATAACTCTCCCCCAGACGCGGCTGCCACAGTCACAGCACTAGGCCCTGTCCAGCCTTTCGCGCTTCCTCCTTGGAGAAGTGGGCCAGGAACCTCATCTCCCTGTCATGCCTGGTGCGTGAGGACATGTGCATGCATGTCTCACAGGCACTGGCATCATGCTTCTCAATGTGGAGGCAGTACATACAGTGAGTATGCCTGTCCTCCTTTGAGAAGGGCCTACTGCACGAGGGGCAGGACTTGAATAAGGTCTCCTTCACCTTCTCAGCTATTGAAGCCATGATATCTCTTAAGATTCTTCTTCCAAACGAAACTCCAGGTCTAAATCACTGGAGCAACCAGCACAATCTCCCACTCCTAGTGCAGAGAAAGAAAAGTGAGGTGCAATGGGGTGCAGTGGGACGAGTTGGGACTGTGCATAGGGGCAGTGCAACTGAGGGAGGACCAGTGGTTAGTTATGTATAATACACCATGAGTACACTGCTCTTGGTGCCAGTGGTCAGTAGTGAGTACTGCATGCTGTGCACTTACTGCCATCTGGTGGAAAAAAAGAGTTTTGTCTTTTTACTATGGTATTTCCAGCCTGTGCTGGAGGGATATTTCACAACAGCATTATGAATCTGTATAAGATACATATTACTGGGTGATTAGGGTATTTTGAAATACATTAAGACAAACTAAAAAAGCATTTCAAATTAGACACCAACGGGTGGATTCTCGTGAGGTATACAAACCTTATGAATCTGCAGATGTCAGATTCGTAAGGTTCGTATACTGCACAAGATTCTTGTGGCCGCAATTTGCAGGCTTTCAGAGAAGCCTGCGATGAATGCAAAACGCATTTGTCGCAAGCTTCTCTGAAAGCCGGCAATTCGTGGCGAATGTGTGCATGCCCACAAGTGTTCGCAGGGACGAGTAGCGTCCCTGCGAACACTTTCAGCAGAATCCTTCGTAGGATTCTGGTTAATTTCATTTGGTGCTGTTAGCAGGAGGCCGCTCCTGCGAACAGTAACCATTGAAATTAACCAGAATCCGGCCGTCAAATGACACATATGCATTTATCTGTCTTTATAAATGTGAGGTACACACGCTACAGTAATAGCTAGTGACAGTTACACTACGTCCGTCAGTCATGGGTATCTGTGTCTGTGCCAAAGACAGCAATCATTAACGGGACACGAAAATTAAAGCCTTACATTTTCTGCTGCCTCTGATGCTTTTAAAGGCAGAAAACATCTACAGGCAACCTATCTCTCGGCACACAGCCTTAGGTATAATAGGAAAAAGAGGGAACAGCAGCTACACTATACACCAGATTCGTTGGGAATCACTGCGCCCTGCGAACACAACAGCGCATCTCCAATCTGCAGTCGCTGGAGGCAGCATGAATCACTGCTCCTGTGACTGCACCTCTGGTACATTTGTACAAACTTTCTACATAGGTGTTTTCTCTCATAGAAGACTTGCCAGCATGTCTATGCCGAAATGCATTAGAATATGTGTGCCCTGAGGCATGTGTGCCCTGAATGCGTTAGATTATGTGTGCCCTGAGGACTCCGGGCATGTGGCAAGTTAATACATTTTGATAAATAAATAAATAATAAATAAATAAACATTGCCAGGCTTGCAAACCCGATAAATGGGATGATTAACCATTTATAGGGTTCATAAACCCCAAAGGAATATGCTCATTAGTGACTCTGTTACAAACGCCAAACTTTACAAGATTAAAAAATAAAAATAACAGCTTTTCACTTAAAACAAAATGCAGGTTGCAAGTTCCCACTAAGAATCATAAAGCAGAAATGAATATTAAGAGGGACACAAGCGAACAAGTTAAAAATTGATAAATATATGCCTGAAATTAAGAGATAATCTCTGATAAGTGGAGAATATTTAGGCACTCACACAAACATGTAAGTAAGAATAGGTATAATAATGAACAATTTCACTTACACAATTTAAAAAAATGGCATGCTTATCGGCCTTTCTCTTCCTTTCCTGTGCTGGGGCAGCACCCAGCTCTACATAGGCCTGTTACCTGAAAAAACAAAATGGAAGGCTTATCAGTCCCTTGCTCCCTCCCTAGCTAGTTTGGTATGTTGCAAATGGGAAAGTAGATGCAAGTAAATTGAATAGGTACAGAAATGTACATCTTTACTTACTTGAAAAATAAAATGGCAGGCTTAAAGGAGAGCACCGAGCTCTAACCTAGCCTCTTCTATCCAATGGGTGTACCCTACAAATACCAAAAAAAAACACATAGGGTATTTCAAATAAATTAACACAAACTAAAAAACATTTCAAATAAGAAAAGAAAATGAACTAAATGCATTTATCTGTCTTTATAAATGTGGAGTACATATGCTACAGCAATAGCTTGGGACAGTTACACCAATTCAGCTATGGCCATTTGTCTGTACCAAACACACCAATAAATGATGGGATATGAAAATTAAAGCTATATATTTTTGTCTCTCTTTATGCTTTTAAGGGCAGTAAACACGGATGGCAATCTAACTCTAGGGTCAGAGCATTAGTTATAATAGGAAATAGAGGGAAGAGCACCTAGACTATACACCAGATTCTCAAGGAATTGCTGCACTCTGTACAGTGAATACTAGAGAAATTAATAAATCTGAATCGTACATGCAACTAATCTTAAGATTTGTAGCAAGTGCAACAAGCAATCCTAAAGCGGCCCTCTTAGGGGACACTGCTTCAACCCTGCAAACACAACTGTTCATCCTCAATTTGTCTTCGCAGGAGGCAGCATGAATCACTGCTCCTGTCAATGTACGTTTCATACATTTGTACAAGCTTTCTAGAAAAGGTTTTTCTTTCATAGAAGAATTCCAAGCATGTCTGGCCCAAATGCATCAGAATACCGCTGGGCTCACCAACCCTACAAATGGGGCGATTACCAATCTGTAGGGTTTGAAAGGCCCAAGGAATCAACACTGTTAAAGACTCTCTTATAACTGGCATACTTACAACTGGCCGGGCTTAAAGAATTTTGACTTACAAAGGAAATGCAGGTTGCATGTTCCCATTCAGAATAATCAAACAGAAATGAATGCTAGTAAGGACTCAGGAGAACTGGAGAAAAATAAACAAATATAGGCCTGAAATTCAGAAACTATACCCAATTAAACAGAAGACAATGGTAAGGGCTCACCCGGACATAACATTAAGAGAATATGAATTAAAAAACAAGTTCACTTACATGAAAAAATCATGGCAGGTTTATTGGCCTTGTCACTTCCTTTCCTTTGCTGGGGAAGTACAAAGCTCTTCACAGGTCTTTTCTGTCCAATCTCTTTAACCTGCAAATTGGAACATGCATACAAATAAAATGAATATGGGTTCAAATGTACACCTTCCGTTGCCAGAAAAAGAAAATGAGAGTTTTACTGGTCCTTTGGTAACCTGTAAATGGGAAAGTAGTTAGAATTATCATGATTAAGTATTCAAATGTACATTTCACTTACCTCAAAAGCAAAATGGTAGGCTTAATGGCCTACCGTCGAGCTACTTACAACATTTCCTTTGCCAGAGAAGCAGAGAGCTTTGCACTGCTCCTTCTGCCCAAAATGTATAGCCTGTAAAGAATAGAAAAGTAGGTGAAATTTTACTAAATCTAACCAAAACTTCAAGTTAGATACTAATTTAACAACAATGTATTAATCTGTATTATTAATGGACAGGACTAGTCTTTTCATAGCACACCAGGAAATATACTGTGCGCCAATCATGTGCCAAACATGCTATATTTTCCCCATACACGAGGCCTTCTCCCATTTACGCTCAGCATCCATGGGCCCACAGCTTAGAGTATGATGAGGACTAGAGGGAAGAACAACTAGACTATATGCCTCTGTTAAACCTGGCACACCTCTAACGATATATAAAACTTGAAATTAAAAACTAGTTACACTGTAACTAAAAAGGAAAGGCAGCTTCCACGTTCCCAATAAGAATGATCAATCAGAAAGTAATGTTAGGAGGGATTCAGGAGAACAAGGCAAAAATTGATCAACGCATGCCTGAAATTCAGAGATGATCCCAGATAAGTGGAGAATATTTAAGCACTCAGTCGGATATGCCAGTACAAGAATAGGATTAATAGCAAACAATTTCACTTACATGAAAAAGAAAATGGCATGCTTATTGGCCTGTCTCTTCCCTTCCTTTGTTGGAGCAGAATACAACTCTACACAGGCCTTTTACCTGAAAAAACACAATGGAATGCTCATCAGTCCCTTGCTCCCTCCCTGTCTAGTTTGTTATAGTGGAAATGGGAAAGTAGATAAAAGAAAAATGAATATGTATACAATGTACAACTTCATTTAACTGAAAATGAACATGGCAGAATTAAAGTAGAGCATTAAGCTTTAATCTAGCCTCTTCTGTCCAAGCGAATCCTAGAGAAATTAATTTCTCTGAATATTACATGCAACTAATCTTAAGATTTGTAGCATATGTGACGAGCAATTCTGCAGCAGCCCTAACGGGACGCTGCTTCCACCGAGCAAACTCAACTGTTCATCCTCAATATGCATTCGCAGGAGGCTGCATGCAGCGCTGCTTCTCTGAATGCACCTTTAGTACATTTGTGGGACTCTTCTACAAAGGCTTTTCCTCTCATTGAAGACTTCAAAGCATGGCTGTGCCAAATAAATCAGAATAGAATTGGCTTGCAAACCCTACAAATGGGGGAATTACTAATTTATAGGGTTGATAAATTCCAAAGGAATCCAAGGGTTAGTGACTCAGTTACAACTGGCATACTGCCCAAGATTAATAACTAAAAGTGAAAGCTTTTGACTTAAAAGTAAATACAGATTGCAAGTTCCCACTGAGAAACATCAAGCAGAAATGAATGATAGTAACAGAATACATATAAGAGCAAATAATTTCACTTACATGAAAAAGAAAATGATATGCTTATTGGCCTATCTCTTCATTTCTTTTGCTGAGCCAGCATACGGCTCTGAACAGGCCTTTCACCTGAAAGAATTAAATGGAAGGCTCATCAGTCCCTTGCTCCCTCCCTGTCTAGTCTGTTTTGGTTCAAATGGGAAAGCAGATACAAGTAAAGTGAATATGTATAGAAATGTATAACTTTACATACCTGAAAAAAATGGCAGGCTTAGAGGAGAGCATTGAGGTCTAACCTCACCTCGTCTGCCCAATGTGAATACCCTACAAATACAAATGAAAACAAAGAAATAAGTTATTTACCCAGTAACTGTAGATCACCAGTATTGTATCTTATACAGATTCATAATGCTGTTGAGAAATATCCTGCCAGCACAGGCTGGGAGACCGGCAAAATACCATAGTAAAAACACAAAACTCTTTTTTCCAACAGATGGCAGTAAGTGCAGAGCATGCAGTACTCATTACTGACCACTGGCACCAAGAGCAGTGTACACAAGTTGTATCACATCTAACTAACCACTGGTCCTCCCTCAGTTGAACTGCCCCTCCCACTGCACCAGTGGCCTTACTTCTCGCACGAAGCACACAGGACTGTAGGGAACATGCAGTAGCAACTGAACTAGCTAACTATATACACCACCCCCTGCTGCCTCACGGGGAGGACGGGTGGGAGCATATGAATCTGTATAAGATACAATACTGGTGATCTACAGTTACTGGGTAAGTAACTTATTTCATCTCCCAGTATTATGTTTCTTATACAGATTCATAATGTTGTTGTGAAAACCATCCGACAGCGGTACCCCCACCAATTGGGTGGAGGGAAGAGGCAGCTTATGAAAACAGGTTCCGCAAAACGGCCTGTCCCACA
>JAXCLM010031104.1:0-10642 GCA_035583075.1 Eurycea guttolineata | reverse complement strand
ACTCAATTTTGATCACCACCCATGGATGTTTCTGGGAGGGGCATGAGATCTATATAATGTGAGCACAGAGAACTAGACGCTCTCTTGCTTCCTGAACCCAACACCTAGATGACATCCAGGGGTGCTGCCAAAATTAACCAAGGACAACTTTAACTCACGGTGAGCATGAGACATTGAATGCATGTAAACTGTTATGCCAATATTAGAACCGATAACATTGCCAATAGATTACTAATGAAAGTCAATTTTGTGAATGCATTTTTCTCTACCATAGACATATATGCCCGCCGTTTTTATATTGTGCTCTGATTTGATATGCATGTCACTCACTGTCATAGTCTATAACCCGTAAATATCATTATTTCAGAGAGCAATCTCCACTCTATTTTCCTTGACGCTGTGACTACAGTGGGTATCTCCTTTTTATACACGTATCTTAACTTTACTCTCTGACCCTCTCTGTGAGTACATCCTATCTATTATACGTGTGTATGTATATGGCAATGTGGCAGAGCCTTTGACACGGGGGTGTATGACTCCAGACAGACCACCCAGGCTAGCTGGCCTTATACCGGATGATTAAAATGAACACTAAGAGGCAGGGAGAGCCGCTGGACTAACATGGTCTCCACAAAGGTTTACTTCCGATGTCTGACAACATACGTTTACAAGTTAATGGTGCGGTTGTTACTGCACCTAAGTTTGGGTATAGATCTCATTGTTGAAATGAGATCTGGGGTGGGGAAAGGGGCAGTTTTTGTTGTATTATTGTGCAGTGTGAATGGTGAAACGGAATGCTGTCGAAGTATAAACACAATAGATTATAGATTATATTTAATACACTTCTACTCATTTTACAGTTCACAATTAAACATAACCTTGATACTAACCATGTCTTTCTTCTCTTTTGCAGATCTCTACATTTTAAGATCAACTTCTCAATTACCTGAACAAAAAAGGTAATATCTACAAATATATACATCTAACACCATGAACTACCTACATGCTAACTACCATCAAGGTCATCACATTTTTAGCACTAAATCCCAAGGCAAACAATGCCTTCCTAATAGTATATACTCTTTATTAATGCAAGTATTAAAACCTGCTAGTACATGGTCAAAAGATGAATTGCATCAAATAATGCATCATGGAGATATATTATATCATACTTTACACAACCAAACACAGCAACACTATATGCACCCAGATGAGTTACCAACACATTTAGTACTTCATAATACACAATTCAAAATTAATTTAGAGCAATATTTCTATGGTGATATTTTACAAAATAATGATCCATTCTATGCAACGCTCCAAAATTCTATCAACAATACATTCCAAAACTACACATCAGCTGTTCTTTGCATCAATGTTTACACCATAGCTATATTTAAACAACAGAACAAATATTATTTATTTGATTCACACAGCAGAAACAATCAAGGATTACCACATGCAGAAGGAAAATGTATACTACTAGAATTTCCTACTTCCACACAATTGTTACAACACATAGTACAGCTAGGACATATATTACATAATGTCGAATTTGATTCCATTCCATTTGAACTAACACCAATAACAATACAAATTATACCAAACCCATCTCAGACAACCAATGTCACTACAAGCATTCCATTTGAACTAACGCCAATAACAATGCAAATGATACCAAACACACCTCAGACAACCAATGTCACTACAAGCACTAAAACCTATGCACAAGTTCTATTAACTAACATTAATACTACACTTGTCTCACCAATGAATACATGTCTAACCAAACCAACATGTACATTTCCTACACCACCAACAATAATGCCAACTACAGTACCATTAGAAACCAACACCAATACAATTCCACTACAAACCATTACTAACAAACAACTACCACCAATCAAAACAATGCCAATTTTGCCACAAGCAACTACTAATACCAACTCAGACAATTGCTTTGTATTGGCAGCAACAACAATATTACATCACATACTACAACATACATCAAACACATTGCCCAATTTACATGATTTTCATGACAGATGTTATAACGTACTAACTGAATCGAATATACACACTATACAAAATTTACCATCATATATAAAATATGCTAACATCCACCTCTCCCTTCAAATTAAAACTATTGTTTCAGAAATGGTATTTCAAGATCAAACCTTTCTAAAATCACTAATACCTCCTACTTTAACAATGCTACCACTATTAATATATACCAATAATCACTACATTCCAATCTTATACAAACAAGATAAACTCTTTCATATTATCAATCCAATACCAAACAGTGATATTAATAATATTTCAAATACTATACACAATTCAATAACTACAGATAATCATTTGTCATCACTACATATTGCATACAATATGTTACAGCATCTTACTAATACAATTACTACTACAACTACCACAAATACTACAATATCAATCCTTAAAATAACAGGAAAACACATTCTACCTGCAACTTATAATCGCCATTTCAAAAAACAAAACAAACAATCACACAAAGCCACTATATGTCTAACTATTCCACATTGTAATTTAACAGTAAATACAAACCATTTCTTATCAAAACAATTGCATACAAATAAAAATATTGTAACTCCAATATTACCACTAATACATAAAACAAAACAAAAACGCTCACTACCAATGGACTACACAACTACTACCAAACAAGTAAGAACTGCTGAATTACTAATAAATATACATACTGATTTACCAGTCCCAACATCTTCTTTACCATCAAATATAACAAATGGTACAAATACCATACTTCCACAAACTCCATCTACAGAAAACTTTTCTATTCATTTACCAATACAAACCTCTTTAATACCAACAACTATAACAACTGTAATGTCTCCACCATCAACCACATATATACCAAATACTAAACAAATTGCAAAATTTCATAATCTTATACAAGAAGGGCCAGAACATATATGTACAATTTGCAATCAATTATGGTACAAACACAACATGCATATATGCTCAACAACTATTTTTAACAATCCTACTTTTATAACCTGCAATATTGCACCAAATAAATCACCATATATATGTCATACATGCTTGCACCATATTGCTATGCACCATATTCCCCCATGTTCTGTAAAAAATAAAATGCTCTTTTTACCTATTCCACAAGAATTACAACTCAAAGAATTAGAAGAAAGATTAATATCGCCAAGAATACCTTTTATACAAATAAAAACATTACCAAAAGGATCACAACTATCAATGCATGGAGCAGTAGTAAATGTACCATCTGATGTGATGACAACCCTCACAATACTTCCGCGACAAATTAATGACAATCAAACTATTCCAATCAAATTAAAACGAAAACTATCTTATAAATCATATACACATTTTGAAAATGTACGGCCAAATAAAGTCTTAGCAGCTGCAAATTGGTTAGCAACAAACAGCACCCTATATAAAGAATATAACATCACCATTGATGAAAATTGGTCTTTACCAATTGCAAACAATTCTACATCAGATACTACTGACACTTCAGACACTTCAGACAGTACAACAGATGATAGTGAAACAACACCTGCTGGTATTTTAGACACATTATTAACTACTAATACAATTATTGATAATACTACAGATGTTCTATGCCTTGCACCAGCAGAACAAAATACTCCACGTGGTTTGTATGAAGACAAAGACTCAGAATTTCTTGCATTTCCAACAATCTATTGTGGAGAAAGAAGACCAGATAACACTAATCGCCCTGTTCATGTTCATTATAGTACTATAGCAAAATGGGAATTGCGTAGCTTAGACAGAAGAGTAGCAAACTCAATTACCAATATATTCTTCAAATTAAAGAAATTGCACATAAAACAAATACAAGGTAAAGTACAAATATCACTACGCAAATTCTGCAAAAAAAACAAACTACTAACCGCTGGAGATGTGAAACATAACCTGCAAAATATTTTTACTTTTAACGAAGGCTATAGAATCCTCAAAACTATACGTAGCTCTCCACCATATTGGCAACAATGTAAAAAAGATTTATTTGCAATGATACGACAAATTGGCATACCAACCTTTTTCTTAACTCTTTCAGCAGCAGAAACTAAATGGCTTCACCTGTTAAAGATACTAGGAAGAATTGTACATAATAAAGATTTCACAACAGATGAAACATTAAACTTAACTTGGGCAGAAAAAAGCTACATGATTCAAAAAGATCCAGTTACCTGTGCTAGACATTTTGATTACCAAGTACGCACATTTTTCAATACTATATTGTTAGACTCCTCGCATCCATTAGGAAACATTACAGATTATTTTTACAGAGTAGAATTTCAACAAAGGGGATCACCACACATACATGCATTACTATGGATACAACATGCACCTAAATATGGAACTGCAACAAACCAAGAAGTCACTACCTTTATTGACAAATACATAACCTGCTCAACAACATTACCACAAAACATACAACATCTGCTGTCACTACAAAAACATTCTCATACTAAAACATGTCGCAAAAAGCAATCTATGTTGTGCCGCTTCAATTTCCCCAAATATCCAATTGCCAACACACAAATATTAGACCCTTTGCAATCTACTGAAGATAAACCTGACCCAGTAAATATAACCTATATTCAAAATGCGTTATTAAATGTTACTTCTGAAACTACTTGGACTGACTTCCTTAATCTAACAACACTGGATCACAATACGTATATACATACTATACGCTCCACACTAAATAAAAGCACAATATTTTTAGCACGCTCCCCAAATGCATCTGCTATAAATAACTATAATAAAACTATTATAGAAGCATGGCAAGCTAATATTGATCTACAATATATACTTGATGCATATGCATGTGCTGTGTACATTTTATCATACATTAGCAAATCACAACGCGGTATGAGCCAACTTCTCACACAAGCTGCTAAAGAAGTCAGATGTAATCACACCATCAAAGAACAACTAAGACATATAGGTAACAAATTCATCAACAGCACTGAAATTAGTGCACAAGAAGCTGTATATCTAATACTTCAAATGCCACTACGTCAATCAACTCGATCATTCATCTTTATTAATACTAATCCTATAGAAGATAGAACATTTTTAATGAAAGACTTCAATACAATTAAAACCTTGCCCGATTCAGCAACAAACATACAATGTAAAAACCTTATTACCAAATATAAACATCGCCCACAACAACTAAAAGACTGTACTTTAGCTACTTTTGCTTCATCATATGACATTGTAAAACAGAAACAAAAATTAACTAATATTCGTGACAATGACAACTTACTACCTGAATCACAATTGTATAGTTCTGATGAACCAAATTCAGATGATGAAACTGATACTAATACTACACCTGCAAATAAATGTACTTATAAACTTAGAAAACAACAAAAAATTATTCGGTATTGTCGATTTAACAAACATCATGATGCTGAAAATTACTACCGCGAATTATTAATGTTATTTTACCCATGGAAATCCGAAACCAATATCATAGCTAATTGTCAAACATACTATGATAGATATAATGAAATTAAAGAAACTATTGACGAAAACCACAATTTATTTAATCAAAACAATGAAATTTTAACTACCCTAGAAAATACATTAGATTCCATTGATACTGAAATACCATTAACCTCCCAATCATTACAAAAAGACACAGATTGTCAAGAATCCAATGTTTTACATGAAACAGAAAACTATGATTTAGCATTTGATCTAAATATACGTTTACCATCACAAATAGACACTATCAAAAATAAACAAATGTGTAAAACTAAATATTACACATTAATGCAAAATCTCACACCAGAACAATTAGCATTTGTATACCATCATCTACATTGGTTTAAAACTAAAACTGAACCATGTTATACATTTTGTACTGGTGGAGCTGGTGTTGGCAAAAGTTATGTTATTACTGCACTACATCAAACTTTATTACAACACTATAACTCACAAGCAGGAGAAAACCCTGATAATATATATGTTTTACTAGGTGCACCAACTGGTACTGCAGCCCATAATATTCAAGGAAATACACTACATAGTATTTTCAAACTACCAGTTTCACAAACATTAGAATATAAACCACTTGCACATGAATTTAGAACTCAATTACAAACACAACTATTACATCTTAAAGTATTAATAATTGATGAAATATCCATGGTTGGTTGCAACATGTTCAACTTCATAAATAATAGACTTCAAGAAATTACTGCAAGTAATAAACCATTTGGTGGCATTTCTATATTAGCAATAGGTGACTTTTTTCAATTAAAACCTGTATTTGACAACTATATTTTTGAACAATCAAAACATACTTATGGTCCATTAGCTGCAAATCTATGGCAAAACCACTTCCAAATATATGAACTTACAAAAATAATAAGACAACAAAATGACTTGCCATTTGCTGAACTATTAAATCGCTTACGTGAAGGACATCACACAGATTCAGACATTAAAATGTTACTTCTACAACAAAAGCTCCCTCCCACAAATATTGAACACCATATACCAAACATAATGCAAACTAACAATGAAGTAAATAACATGAACAACTGTGTACTTTTACAACATATAAAAACACACCCACTATATATAAGTGTTGCTGATGACACCATTATAGCTGATTTCCCACAACACATTAAAACAAATATACTAGAAAACTTACCGAAAGACCATACCAAAACAATGGGCTTATTTCACACACTTCATCTTACCACTCAACTTCCATATGATTTAACATGCAATATCTCCACATCAGATGGCTTAACCAATGGAGCAACTGGTATAATACAACACATTGAAACAAAAACTAATAACACACCACACACTGTTTGGATACTATTTAACAATCCAAACATTGGAACTGTATTACGACAACAAAATAAACATCTATACAATATTAACATTGCTTGTAATTGGACACCAATACAACAAATTAATAGACAATTCCAATATGGTAAACGGCACTTTACTATTATACGCAAACAATTTCCTTTACGCCAAGCAACTGCTAGAACAATACACCGCACACAAGGGAGCACTCTAGAACCACTGTACATACATTTTGGCAACAGAAAAATTCATCATCTACATTATGTTGCATTAAGTAGAGCACAAACTTTACAAAACATTTATCTTGAAAACTTTAAACCTGAAAACATAATCCAACATCAAAGTGTCATAATTGAAATGGAACGAATGCGGCAAAACCCATTACAACTAAATCTACCAAACCTTACTCACTATACAGAAGACTTCACAATAGTCTTCCAAAACATTCGCTCTATCACTGCTAATTTTACTTGCATTAAAACAGATAATAATATCACATCTGCTGACATTATATGTTTTGCAGAAATTAACAATGGAAGACTACTGGATGATACATTCAATATACCAACACACACACAATTTGTATATGACAAATACCATTTACATGACACTATCCATGGAATGGTACTATATATAAAAAACAACATTTCTCTCCAACCAAATTACATTTGCTACCAAGGAATTGATACTCTCTCAATACTAATTCATTCAACAATATCTTACCAAATAACATTTGTATATAAACCACCACGAAAACCATTACAACTATTGTTTGACATTTTGCATACCATCAAAACTACAAGTACAACTAATAACCATATCATTATTGGAGATTTTAATATAAATGCTGCTGAAATACAAGTCTTTAAACCATTACATGATTACATGCTAGCAGAATTCACATGTATTCAACAGATTACTAGCTACACTACTAATTACTTATCAATATTGGATCATATCTATACCAACGCTACAATAAAACATTATGGCACACTAGAATCGTATTACAGTGACCATAAACCATTATTCATTATACTTTAAATGTTAATTACTACTACACCAATTTCCTCTGAAATCAATACAATTGTTATAACTAAACCTTGCAATTGACTATTTCCAAATTTTCATCAATAAATACAATATCTGCCATTTCCATATTGAAACATTTTCTCATCAACTAATTAACCACTTCACTACTAGATGGAGAATCATTATACCTGTAAAATGTTGCATAGAATCTTCTGCTATAAAACAGTCCTATATGACAAGACTGTCTTGTCACCCACACTTAAGGGGTTAATGAACATTTGACCACAAATATGCCTATTGAAACAAAGAAATAACTTCTAAATTATATAGACAGACTTACTTATAACCAATTTGAAACACTAACCTGTATATGAATATATTACTACTGGCATTATATACCAACTAAAGACATATATCAAATATGCTTTGAACTACTAACAACTTCCCTTTCTCATTTCAGATGTGCTTTGAACTACTAACAACTTCCATTTTTCATTTCAGATGTCATCTATCACCAAAGTATTAGCTGCTATGCAATATAATACACCATATCAAGAAAAACTAAAAACTAATATCATCTCCTGCTCTCCCATTACATACTATAAAAATGCAAAGGGAGAAAACAAACTAATGTATCATTTAGCATTAGCAGATGCAACCAATTGCATCAAAGCAACATGCTATAATGAAAATGTTAGCAACATCACTAAAGAAGGTTATGGCATCTCACTATGCAACTATATCCTTAAAAACAATACCATTATTATTACTAAACAAACTAAACTTGCCAGACTACCACCTATTACAATTCCAACACACATAGCAGAACAAGCATATCAGTTACTAAATCCACCTGCACCACCAACATCACCCATTAAAGCAGCAAAATCTAATGACGACCCAGAACTACTACTGACAATTTGCGGCACTATTGAAGATGTAAGTATAACAATTAAATATCACTAATAATTGCATGCTAATTTACTTATACCTACTACTAAATAAAAACACAATTACACTATTACTCATTTCTACATAATCTCATTATCATACTCTATACATTATATATTTACACATATTAATTCTCATTAATGCTACTAACCAACTACTTTTACTAACTATACTACTTTTGACTACATTTTATACTTAAATATTAACTTTTCATACTCTATCTACTAATCTTACAATTATCTAACATTGCTAATATACATATCTACAACATTACTTGCAAGCTACATTTTTCGTAACTAGAAACTATAAATCTATCATTACTACATAAACTGTAAAACTACTACTAATTGTGTAAACTGTATCTACTATTTCACATTTATAATAAACAATTTTTCACACTTTTCAGATCGAAGAGACTAAAACCGTCGAATGGAAAACTGGCAATGCAAAAGTAAAAACAATACGCATCAAAGACAGTACTGAGAGCATCAAAATATCACTGTGGAGAGACCTAACAACTATACCACTTGTTATTGGTGACTACGTTCAAATTACACACCTAAAATCAAGAACCTATATGAAAGAACAACAACTCAATTCATCTTCAAAGACAACAATACAGGTACATAATTCATAACCTTTTACCTAAAATAATTTGTAACTAGTACTATTACATATTTCTAACACAAATGCAATATTACTTGCAAACAAACATACAAAACTACAACCTACTAATTTTTTTAACTATTTTACTATTCAATATTTACATACATTTCCCTATAACCTCTTTTTATAATTCATTCGCAACTGTTTCAAAAATGTAATAACCTTCTCAACTGTTTTACACATTTACTAATGACTAAACTGAACTATATCTTGCATATATAATTACTTCAACACCTTTTTTCCCCTCTACCACAGAAGAAAGACCCACCAGTTGAAACATTAACAATAAACATTGAAGGACTAAATGACATTGGAACAAATTTCTTCATTTTACAAACGGAAACAATAACTGAACTTCCAACAGAAACACCATTTACACAGTGGATGAAAATTAACAAGGAGATATTATTGGACTCACTATTAATAGACTATGACAACCCAAACATGGAAGATGTCCTGATTAAAAATTTTCCATTAATTTGCGAAGTCCAATACACAAATGGCAACATATTACAAATCAATAAAATTTGTGACACTACGACTAAAAATGAGAACTTATAAATGGGTTTAACGCACGTTTCATCTGTATATACAATATTGCACAATGATTACCTACCTATTACCATCTTTCACACTTTCTATGTGAACTGCTAATAAAATTGAACTTTTAGATGTTTACCGTTGGCTATTATTGGTTTTGTAAATAACTATCTACTTATATTTTCAAAATATTTCTATACAATATTTTCCTCCTATACAAAATGTTATTAGATATTTCACATCACTTTCATCTTTTAGTTTACATCAAAACATGTATACTTTGTTTGATAATAAAATTCATATGCCTTCAATTTTACTATCTTTACAATTATTTCATATACATCTATAAATATCAACATTATAACTAATACATTTAACATGTGTATATATTCAAATATATATACATATATCAGTATATATTTGCTTACGTCATGTCAACATCAACAACCACAAATTGTACCACAAATTGTACAACTCGTCAAAGTATTGGCATTACTAATGCTTGTTGTTCTTGGGATGTGTGATAAAACAGGCCCCCACCCAAGAATGCCAGGCCCTT
>JAXCLM010029994.1:0-10649 GCA_035583075.1 Eurycea guttolineata | reverse complement strand
CAATCATATTTTCCGGCCATCTGAACTTTTGCAAACTTCCCATATTGCCACAGAACAAATCGTTCCGCCATGTGGCCGAGACAGAATAGTGACGTTTCTGCCCCTGTGTCCAAAGTGTAGCTATCCACGAGGAATAGTTCTAACCATTTTAGAGCACAAAATGCAAATGTTCAGATATGACTGTATATTTGTAGCCGATTATTTCTTTTTTAGCTTTTTTAAATCTATAATGTTTATGTCAAAAGTGTCTTTCGCATTGCAACTACAGAGCAATAACAATCTTTTCAGGACTTATGTTATGTTATGTGAAGTGAAGTGCTATAGGTATAGTGCACAGATAAAGTTTTCTGGAGCTGGAAATGAGAGAAACCTATTGCTTAAAAGTTATTGACCTGAGAACTATTCCTTGTCATGGGATAATATTTTGATTACTTACAAGCAATCTTCATTATGCCTCATCTGTATCTTCCTGGTTGGCCATAACCCTGCAATCCTCTCTCCTGCCCAAGGCCTGCACAGTACACTTGAAGTACAATTGGTGGTAGGGACAGATTCACTGGAACTTAATGGGACCCTCTCACTCCTCTGATAATAAAGAAGCAAACCACCCTGACGTCTGAACATACACTTAAGGCTGGCCTATGGCATGTGCTCCAAAATCTATCACATGCCATTGTGGCTTGTAGCACTTTGACAAAAAGAACAAGCAGAAAAAGATGTGAAAAGGTAGAGGGAATTTGGAAGCATAAATGAACCGAGCATGGGCCCAATGCCATTAGTTTTCTGAATGCATTGCTGAGTGGGGTCATGAGGGGGTGAGACAGTAACTTGGTTGGTGAGGTGTGCGGTGAGCTGACACATTGGGTGGAAGGGGTGCTGTAAAATTAGACTGTGGTTGAGAGTGAGGTGAGATGTGATGGTGAGCTGGTGTGGTGCGGTGAGACAGTGGATAAGTGGGTGTGAGAGGGGATAAGGTGGGATGGTGAAGCACGGGTGGGATGGTGGGTGAGGTAGGCAGTGCGTTGGGGTTAGGGGAGGCCACTGGTGGGGTAGTGGGTGGAAGTAGTTGAAGCAGTTGTTGGGAGGCTGCTCGAAAGTAGCAGACAGAAGTGGGGTAATAATGATAAGCATTATTATCAACGTAACCTTGCAACCAATGTAACTATGAAACCATGTAAGAAGCGCTCAGATGCCTGAGGGTTAGAGCGCTATACAAATGTAATAAATAAATAAATAAAATAAATAATACAGTGAGGCATCAACACCTGGCTCTTCAGATCAATCTTTGTAAGGCACCATTGAGTGCTGGTTTGTAAATATATAATTCATATAATCCTTTGTGATTCCAATTGATATGGGATCCTACTGTACATACTGAAACATTTTATTTCACACTCATCTTCAGCGCACCAATGGCCCGGGCTGAAAGTGTCATGTACTTCCATCCAGAATAATATGTGACAGGTGGAGCAGGTATTCTTAGTAGGTAAAAGATTGCAGGGAAAAGTGGAAAGCTTGTGATTGGATTCAGACCTGGAAAGCTCTAATAATCAAATAAATTGAAAGAAACATAAATCTGCATAGAGTGGTGTGCACATTGTATTGGTGTATACAGTGAGGATTGAGGAACCCCATCTTTTTGTCCAAAAAACAAAATGAAATGTGCAACTTTTTAACAGAGCAAATTAATGTGATTGTTTAAGCAGATTAAATTTACCTCTGTAGATTGTTGGATCAAATATCCAGCTTCCTGCAGAAAAATAATAACCAAATATAAAACAACAGTATTTAATAAATGAACAATTGCACTTACAAACAATCAGTACAGAGCTGATATTCTCTCTAATGAAGGAGATGATTTTCAGAAGGCTTGAACAACATTCACCCAGAGGCCTGCATCAGAGCTTTCAGGAGCCTAGGGATTATCTTGTTTGATATGTCTGGATTGGGAAGGAACTTGTGTGCAGCACCAGCCCTTTTGTTAATGCTGTTGCTGCTGCTGTCATAGGATGCTGGTATTTGAGAGCTGCAAATCATGTTACATGCGCCTTCCCAAACAGCTTGGGAAGGCGCATAAAACCTACGAGTTGTTGGTACCACAAATGGAGATGGCAGATGGGGCAAGAGCAGAGCACTTGTTAGTACTGTACACATCATAGAGTGCCTGAGGAGTTACCAGAAGGGCTTTCAGCACCACATGGTAGTGAAGGGGCTGCTGAGCCCCTGGGCACTTCTATTCCACCAAGCACCTCACTTCCTGCACTGCGGAATGCATTGAGCACCTCACTTCTAGCACTGCAGAATGCACTGAGCACCTCACTTCCTGCACTGCGGAATGCACTGAGCACCTCACTTCTTGTACTGCACAATGTACTGAGCACCTCTCTTCTTGTACTGCACAATGTACTGAGCACCTCACTTCTTGTACTGCAGAATGTACTGAGCATCTCACTTCTTTCACTGCAGAATGTACTGAGCATCTCACTTCTTTCACTGCAGAATGTACTGAGCACCTCACATCTTGCACTGCAGAATCTACTGAGCACCTCACTTCTTGTACTGCACAATGTACTGAGCATCTCACTTCATACACTGCAGAATGTACTGAGCACCCCACTTCTTGCACTGCAGAATCTACTGAGCACCTCACTTCTTGCACTGCAGAATGCACTGAGCATCTTACTTCTTGCACTGTGGAATGCACGGAGCACCTCACTTCCTGCACTGCACAATACACTGAGCACCTCACTTCTTGTACTGCAGAATGTACTGAGCACCTCACTTCCTGCACTGCAGAATGCACTGAGCACCTCACTTCTTGTACTGCAGAATATACTGAGCACCTCACTTCTTGCACTGCAGAATGTACTGAGCACCTCACTTTTTGCACTGCAGAATGTATATGAACACCTCACTTCTTGCACTGCAGAATGTATATGAACACCTCACTTCTTGCACTGCAGAATGCACTGAGCACCTAACTTCTTGCACTGTGGAATTCACTGAGCACCTCACTTCCTGCACTGCACAATACACTGAGCACCTCACTTCCTGCACTGCAGCATGTACTGAGCACCTCACTTCTTGTACTGCAGAATCTACTGAGCACCTCACTTCTTGAACTGCAGAATGTACTGAGCACCTCACTTCTTGCACTGCAGAAAGTACTGAGCACCTCACTTCTTGTACTGCACAATGTAGTGAGCACCTCACTTCTTGAACTGCAGAATACACTGAGCACCTCACTTCCTGTACTGCAGAATGCACTGAGCACTTCACTTCTTGTTCTGCAGAATGCACTGAGCACCTCACTTCTCGCACTGCTGAATGCACCGAGCCCCTCACTTCTTGTACTGCAGAATGCACTGAGCACCTCACTTCTTGTACTGAAGAATGCACCAAGCACCTCACTTCCTGCACTGCACAATACACTGAGCACCTCACTTCTTGCACTGCAGAATGCACCGAGCACCTCACTTCTTATACTGCAGAATGCACTGAGCACCTTACTTCCTGCACTGCAGAATATACTGAGCATGTCACTTCTTAAATTGCAGAATGCACTGCCAACCTCACTTTCTGCACTTGCGAATGCACCTAGCACCTCACTTCTTGCACTATGGAATGCACTGAGCATCTCACTTCTTGCACTGCAGAATGCACTGAGCACCTCACTTCTTGCACCGTGGAATGCACTGAGCACCTCACTTCTTGCACCGTGGAATGCACTGAGCACCCCACTTCTTGCACTGCAGAATCTACTGAGCACCTCACTTCTTGTACTGCACAATGTACTGAGCACCTCACTTCTTGTACTGCAGAATGCACTGAGCACCTCACTTCCTGTACTGCAGAATGCACTGAGCACCTCACTTCCTGTACTGCAGAATGCTCTGAGCACCTAACTTCTTGCACTGCTGAATGCACCGAGCACCTCACTTCTTGTACTGCAGAATGCACTGAGCACCTCACTTTTTGTACTGAAGAATGCACCAAGCATCTCAATTCCTGCACTGCACAATACACCGAGCACCTCATTTCTTATACTGCAGAATGTACTGAGCACCCCACTTTTTGCACTGGAGAATCTACTGAACACCTCACTTCTTGTACTGCACAATGTACTGAGCACCTCACTTCTTGCACTGCAGAATGCACTGAGCACCTTTCTTCTTGCACTGTGGGATGCACTGAGCACCTCACTTCCTGCACTGCACAATACACTGAGCACCTCACTTCTTGTGCTGCAGAATGTACTGAGCACCTCACTTTTTGCACTGCAGAATGCACTGAGCACCACACTTCTTGTACTGCCGAATCTACTGAGCACCTCACTTCTTGCACTGTAGAATGTACTGAGCACCTCACTTCTTGCACTGCAGAATGTACTGAGCACCTCACTTCTTGTACTGCACAATGTACTGAGCACCTCACTTCTTGTACTGCAGAATGCACTGACCACCTCACTTCTTGTACTTCAGAATGCACTGAGCACCCCACTTCTTGTTCTGCAGAATGCACTGAGCACCTCACTTCTTGCACTGCTGAATGCACTGAGCACCTCACTTCTTGTACAGCAGAATTCACTAAGCACCTCACTTCTTGTACTGAAGAATGCACCAAGCACCTCACTTCCTGCACTGCACAATACACTGAGCACCTCATTTCTTGCACTGCAGAATGCACCGAGCACCTCACTTCTTATACTGCAGAATGCACTAAGCACCACACTTCCTGCACTGCAGAATATACTGAGCATGTCACTTCTTAAATTCCAGAATGCACTGACAACCTCACTTTCTGCACTTGCAAATGCACCTAGAACCTCACTTCTTGCACTATGGAATGCACTGAGCATCTCACTTCTTTCATTGCAGAATGCACTGAGCACTTCACATTTTGCACTGCAGAATGCACTGAGCACCTCACTTCTTGCACTGTAGAATCTACTGAGCACCTCACTTCTTGTACTGCATAATGTACTGAGCACCTCACTTCTTGCACTGCAGAATGCACTGAGCACCTCATTTCTGGCACTGCAGAATGCACTGAGCACCTCACTTCTTGCACTGTGGAATGCACTGAGCACCTCACTTCTTGTACTGCAGAATGTACTGAGCACCTCACTTCTTGCACTGCACAATGCACTGATCACCTCACTTCTTGCACTGTGGAATGCACTCAGCACCTCACTTCCTGCACTGCACAATACACTGAGCACCTCACTTCCTGCACTGCAGAATGCATTGAGCACCTCACTTCTTGCACTGCAGAATGCACTGAGCACCTCACTTCTTGCACTGCAGAATGCACTGAGCACCTCACTTCTTGCACTGTGGAATGCACTGAGCACCTCACTTCCTGCACTGCACAATACACTGAGCACCTCACTTCCTGCACTGCAGAATGCACTGAGCACCTCACTTCTTGCACTGCAGAATGCACTGAGCACCTCACTTCTTGCACTGCGGAATGCACTGAGCACCTCACTTCTTGCAATGCGGAATGCACTGAGCACCTCACTTCTTGCAATGCGGAATGTACAGACCAGGCCACATAGCCTGAAACGTATCTGTTGTTATTAATTTAATGCCTTTATACGGCACTCAGTCACTCGGGCATCAGGGCGCTACAGTAAGTGCAGTACATTTTTATCCGCCAAAGTTTAGATGGTGCGGCTTCTCAACAAGAATGAATAATAATCTTTATTCGACAAAAGTATCCAGAAAACAGTTGGATCAAAAAACATTCAATGTAAATTGCAAACTAAAACAAATAAAATTGCCATCTTCAATATAGCAGTAATGCATCATAGATCAATTATACCCCAAACATTTAAATTTGACAATTTTAATAGGTCAGGCTTCATTGACAAAACCTATCGGTTGGCGGCTTGTACAGCTCTGTCGTGATGTTCAAGTGCTGCCACATCGCAGGTCCTGACATCGCCAGGACCCGCACATTGTCAGACTGGAGGAGGGAATAGTAAATCTACCCTCCCACAGTGTTGCTCTGACCAGCAATGTGCGACTGCAATGTTGCCAGGACCTGCGATGAGCCGGTCCTGGCAATATCGCATCTGCGATATATTAACCTACACCCAACCTATCAGAGCTCAGGAATGGGTTCTCTGTTAGGGATGGACGAAATCTTTCCCAATTCTTCAGCGAAAGGCAGGAGTGAGCACGAGCTGTAAACCTTCATTTTCGGCCAAAAAAGATGAAGGCAATAGGATGAGCTTTGATGCCCTGCTCGGGTTTACAGCACTAAAACAAATATATATAAATGGGCTGATAATCTTCTATCAAATGTTGATCATACAGACGTGTTCGCATCATTCTCCTAAATGATGCAACACGTCACCCGATGCCCCTCTCAGCCTCCAGCTGGGATAATTACACACCTTGGCCGCGGCTGGCCAATGTTAATTATTATCCCAGAAGGGGAGCAGGCGTGTCATGAGGCCAACTGGCCTCATGACACACATTTCTATTATTTAATGCCCGTGCACGGGAATTAAATGATAGAAATGCTAATTGCATGTTAGCATATCTCCTATCGTGCACTGCTCATCGCAGCGCTCGGTAGGAGTTATGCTAAAATGGCGGCCTAGTTATGTTGACACATAACAAGCCCGCAAATGTCGTAAATCTATCTGTATGTTCTGAACCTGCCCAAACCTCATGGATTATTGGAAAGGTTTGTTCCAGCCATTAATGGATATATGCACCAATTCCTGCCTCTCCTCATCCAGGTTTATTAGTTTTGGCATCAATAACCATTGCAGGAATGATCATAAACCATTCATTGTTATAGCCATAACCCTTGCACGCTTTTAATGCCTAGGGAATGGACTACCTCTATGGTTCCCACGGTCCTGCAATTGTTTTTGGAACTGACAGAGAACTACTTAATTGAAAAAGCTGGTTTAGCCCTTTAGGACATGTTGCTAAGCTTTCTAGAATATGTGGCCCATTTATGAGGCATCATTAAATGTTGATGATGTAAATATTTGCACATTTGTTGAGTCATCCATTGTTCACTTTTTCTATTTCATTTTGTTTGTGATTCAGCACCATCTGTGTATTCTGATGCAAAATAACAAAACCAAAGGGCAACAGAGTAAAAAAGAAGCAAAGGGAAGGGAAGACAGGTGAGGACAAAAGGGACGGAGAACACAGAAAGAAAGAACATATGAATGGAACAACCTTGTGAAGAACAAAGAAAGGGTTGAAAGAGACAAGAGAAGGAACAGAAAGGCAGAGGAAGAGGCAGCCGGTGAGGGCAACCAGTATGAGGAGGATTGAGGGAGAATGCTGCAAGACGGAAGATACGGAAGGCATAACAGAGTAAGGAAGATTGAACTAAGGTGGAAGGAAGGAACTGAATAGTCTGATAGAGAGAGGAAGTGCATGGGAGGACAGGAGAAACTGAACAGAAGAACAGCAACAGAAACAGGCGAGCAAAGAGAAAGATGGAAGGGAGGGGATGAATTTATGTATTTGTACCGCGCTTCGAACCCCAAGGCATCTGAGCGCACAAAGAGACAAACAGCACAAACAAAACACAAAGAGACAAACAACACAAACAAAACAAAAAGAGACAAACAACACAAACAAAACACAAAGAGACAAACAACACAAACAAAACACAAAGAGACAAACAGCACAAACAAAACACAAAGAGACAAACAGCACAAACAAAACACAAAGAGACAAACAACACAAACAAAACACAAAGAGACAAACAACACAAACAAAACAAAAGAAACATGAGACAGCTTAGCATAGATCCACGAAGGAGGCAATCAAAAAGGAGAGCACAAGCCATCAGCTGAATAAGAGTGTCTATAAAAGCCGTTGAAATTTAGGGAGCGAGCACTCAAGCCTCAATTCAAGAGGAAAAGCATTCGAGACTGCTGGGGCCGCAGAGGAGAACGAGATGTGTCCAAAGTGCTCCAACTTAACTCGTGGAACTGCCAGTGTGCCATTGCTATTAAAGCGAAGGGAGCGCTGTCTGCTCACTGGAATGATCTGGAATGATCCGCTGTAGGGATGGTAAAGAAGAAAGTAAGTGGTTTCTTTGGTATATTTCTTTTCTTTATGTCTTTCTTTTCATCTTTCTTACTTTCTGTATTTTTATTTCCTTTCTTTCTTTATTTTCATTCTTTCTTTTTCATTCCACTGTTCTCCCTTTCCTCCTTTCTTCCTTTTAATTTTTTTATTTTCCATTTGCTTTTTTTATTTAGTATTTTCTTTCTTTCCCCTTCTCTCATGCTTTGTTTTTCATGCGCTATTCCTTTTTGACATTGTGCTGTTCCTTAAACTCTCTCTTTCAAGTTTACACCTGCTCCTTGTAGGCAAATGCTACAACAGTTTTTCTCAGCAGTGTTTTGTTGTTAGTAGGTTTTGTGAATTAGTAGCTTTGTGGTGGTTTGGGTGAGGAAATGGGTGTTCCTGGGGATAGAGGCTTATTTTTTGGGAACTCCTATTTTTCTGGTTGGGAAAGCCCATTTTGTTTAATTTTACATTCATTTGAATGTACATGCCCATGACCCGCCCTTCACCCCTCATGGAGCAAATTCACAGACGTTCTGGTTGTAAATGAATGTTTACAGCATAAGTTGCGACAGATTTACACGTGGATTTGTGTGTTTTGTGAATTGGATTTCTCTTGTTCACTCACTTTTTACATAGCGTCTTGTGTCCATGAAATGTTAGGGGCTTGTTACAGTAGCTTATTTCAAATCGTCCACCTCCATACTGACATCTATCTGCGGGGGTTGGAATAGCATTCATAACGCATGCAGTTACAGCTTTCTTAGGCCAGAGGGTCTATAAGCCTCACAACGATGTTTCCCATAATTCATATTCATATTAATATTTGCTGTTAAGAATGGGATTTTCGTCAATTAAATATGATGGCAGGATACTAATGGAAGGTGCAGTGCATATTGAATGTGTCCATGTACTGCTAATATTTATTGTACAAGTGGGCACCATAACTGGTGAGAATAGACATTTGTGCTTTTGCCAGTGTTTTTCTGGAAGGCCAGCTAAGTCAAAACTGCATACAGCATGAGAGGCCAGCAGATGAAAGGCAGTATGCCAGACCCCTGTTCAGGCCACTGTAATTGGGCTCGTTTGGATGTTTGACCATTCTACCTCACAAATATAGGGGGAGAAAAGCACAACTGTAGGCCTCGTGCTGGAGCTGACAGACATGGGCACCCCACCAGCCTCGCTCGCCAATGGTGCACACATTGTGTCAGTGGGCCCCTTCATATACATGGGCTCTCGTGTATAGTGACATCTATCTGCGAGGAGTGGAATACCATTCATGATGTTGCTACTCGCTTTATACTATCTGAACACTACAAGTAAAGCGCATATGTTGCACAATTCTCATTGAACGCCTCTGTTGTGGGTGTTCCCCCAGGCCTTTGTTGGGCAAATGTACACTACCCCACCCCCTCCATGTCTCTGGCTTCTGATGGCTTGGAGAGTCAAGCTACCCCTGAGCTGTAGTAGTCACAGAGACAGGCTGCTTATGAATGTAACGTCTTCTTTCGTATTGTAACCAGGTTGTGGACCTTGCCTTATAATGTAGCAGCTTGAACGTCCAAAATGTGCATATCTTCCATGCAGCACCGCACAGCGTGTATATTTATGACTTTGTGCACTTCAATCGGCTGTTTGCACTCTTAAATGTGAATGTTTTTTGCACAAGACGCAGTGGGCAGAACTGCATTATTTCATGCACCTGTGCCACAAACACACTGTCAATTTCATGGAACCCTAATAGTTATGTGTGATATACAGCAGATCAGAACGGGCTGTGGGATGTATATGTTGTAGCAGTTTTCTTCTAATCATCCTACAGGGCGTGTTTTTACCGTTCTTAGTGTCCTGTGATGTACCTACTCGCAATTATTGGAGTCTTCCCACAGAAGGCGCACAACATGGTTATTGTGTGATACAAACAAGTCTGAACGCCACAAGTAAAGCATAGGAGTATAGTGATCCATAGGGTGGGTTCCATATGAGGCAGATGGGTCTAGTGATCCATAGGGCAGGTTCCATATGAGGGAGATGGGTCTAGTGATCCATAGGGCGGGTTCCATATGAGGCAGATGGGTATAGTGATCCATAGGGCGGGTTCCATATGAGGGAGATGGGTATAGTGATCCATAGGGCAGGTTCGATATGATGGAGATGGGTATAGTGATCCATAGGGTGGGTTCCATATGAGGCAGATGGGTCTAGTGATCCATAGGGTAGGTTCCATATGAGGGAGATGGGCCTAATGATCCATAGGGTAGGTTCCATATGAGGGAGATGGGAATAGTGATCCATAGGGCGGGTTGCATATGAGGCAGATGGGTCTAGTGATCCATAGGGTAGGTTCCATATGAGGGAGATGGGTCTAGTGATCCATAGGGTAGGTTCCATATGAGGGAGATCGGTATAGTGATCCATAGGGTAGGTTCCATATGAGGGAGATCAGTATAGTGATCCATAGGGTAGGTTCCATATGAGGGAGATCGGTATATTGATCCATAGGGTGGGTTCCATATTAGGGTGATCAGTTCAGTGATCCATAGGTTGGGTTCCATATGAGGGAGATGGGTATAGTGATCCATAGGGAGG
>JAXCLM010028887.1:0-10655 GCA_035583075.1 Eurycea guttolineata | reverse complement strand
ATAAATCAGTAGACTGAGCTTAAGTACAGGTTTTGAAGTGAATACTTCACTTTGTAATTTGTGAGGTCAGTGGTACAAAGTTAGTGACAGCACATCACTGACACTTGTCCATTACAGCTGTCAGGCTTGAGTGACAGATAGCTGGCTATTAGTCTTGGCAAGCCAAAGCCTTGACTGATAGGACACTTACCTATTGTTAGTGTTTATATATTAATAATCCCAATATATAATACTTCTGACAGGTGCCTGCCTCCTGGAAAACATGCCTGGAAACTCCTCTGTTAAAAAAGCCTCTGGGGCCTCGTTTCAGATGTATGCCGATGACACCCAGCTGGTGGTGGCTCTATCTTTAGACAGTCGGTCTGGAGCAGCATTGCCGGACTGCCTGGTGTGGGTTAAAGGCTGGGTAGGCCTCAACTGGCTCCACCTCAATGAGGTGTACACAGAAGTGGGGCTCGTCGGACCCATGCACCCGGTGGGTGGTCCGTCATGTCCGTGGCCGGACACGTTTTGTCTGTGCCACACCTCAGTGGACTCTGCAAAGAGTCTGGGTGTACCCTTCCATCATTCCGGGGGGGCTGGGGCACAGGCTTTGAACACCATCAAGACCTCTCATCATCAGCTGAATCGCCTCAACCCAATATTCCATCTTCTACTTCCCTCCCAGAGATCTGTCCTCTGCCAGGTCCTTGTATTCAGCAGATTGTTCTATTGCGCATCGGCTTTTGCGGGACTGGCTAGTGGACAGCTTTACTGACTTCAAAAGGTCCAAAATCGGGCTGTCTGGTTGGTTGTGGGTCTGGGGGCTTAGGAGCACATGTCCGCAGCATGGCGGGAGCTGGGTTGGCTTAAGGTTGAGGACTAGGTGTGTGTCAGGGGTCTATGCCTTATGTGGCGGGCCCTCCATGGGCTGGGCCCAGTGTACCTGCAGTCTCGGTTTGGTTGGGAGACACCCTGGAATATCCCATGTGCCCATTTACTCCATCGGGTGCGGGTCCCAAGGTTTTGTCGCTCTCTGGGTTTGGGCTCAGCTCTATCACATGTCAGGCCACGGTGGTGGAATGACCTTCTGGTGGACATTTGGGGACTCCCTCGTGGCCCTTAAGAGGGCAGTGCGTTCTCATCTGAGGGCTTTAGACAAGGCACTCGGCTAGGCTGACCTGGGCTGCAGGCAGGCAAGATGGATGTTGGCTTGGATAGATGGGCTGATTTTTCTCAGCTTATAGGTGTAAGATTGTTTTTAATGGTGTGTTATGTGTTGTCTATTTTGTTTTAAGCTAAGTTTTATTTTTTTTTAGCATGTTTTGGCGCTGCGAAGCCATTGGGCAGCAGGTGCCTTATAAAACATAATAATAATAATAATAATAATAATAAAAATAATAATAATAATAAAAATAATAATAACAATAATAATAATAAAAATAATAATAATAACCATGGGACTCATGGGATTGGTAAGGGCTGGAGAAGACCTATGGGTTGAGCCATACTGGCTAAAGTCTGACTGTACTCAGCACAACCACATATGACCTTGTCCACTATGGAAGACATACAAGGCCACCAAAAATATCTTTGGAGATTGTCCATGGTTCAGAGCGCATTGGGGATGCCCAGAAGAGGGCGCTGCATGAACCCAATTAATCAGCTCGTCCTGAAGAGGCTGAGAAGGCACCCAAAGGAGTCCTTTGACAAATGGCAGTTTTAACATCAGCCAGAAATGAAGAAACAGGAACATACACTGTAGCCAGCATTTGGGCTGAGCTGAAGAAAGGTGTGGTAAGTTTCGGATCTTTAGAATCTGGATGCATGCGTGAAAAAGCGACAGCTGTAGTGCTCAGTGAGGCTGGTCGATACGTTATAATAAGATTAAATCTGGAAAGGTACATGGCCCATCTCATTTGACAGGGAGAACTAGCCATGGAAGATGTTTTAAAAAGCCACATTTCTGTGGTCAGTGTATATGGTGACTGGATGAAGTGCCGCTTCTAAGTAATGTCTCCACTCTTTCAAAGCCAGGAGGATGGCTAAAAGTTCTTTGTCAAAAACTAAATAATTGACTCCTGGTGCTGTGAATGTATGGGAATGAAAAGCAATTGGCAGTAAATACCCTTCAGAATAACGTTGTGACAAAAGGGCTTCCATCCTTGTATCTGAGGCATCACATTCCAAAACAAAGTTGTTGTCAGGATCGTGATTCTGCAAGAGAATGGGCGCTTGAAATTAATTTTTCCAAAGCCTGAAAGGACTATTGTTGGATGTCAGTCCAAAGAAACTTAGTAGAAGACTGCAGTAACTGAGTAATCAGAGCTATAACGGTAGAAAACTGTGGAATGAACTTTCAGTAATAATTACAGAAACCGACAAATCTCTGTATGGCTTTTTCAGATTTTGGAGGAGACCAGTTCATAATCACGTCAACCTTTTTAGAGTCCATGGTGAAGCCAACCTGAGAAATGATATAGTCTAAAAAGTGAATCTTGGACCGGTGAAATGAACATTTTTCCGCTTTGGCATAGAAGTTGTTTTCTAACAGTCTTTGACGTACTTGACGAACATAGTTCTTATGCTCTGAAAAATACTTGGAAAATATAAAAATGTCATCAAGGTATACAATCATGTTACGATAATTCAAGTCAGAAATGATCAATGACATAAAAGCTTGAAAATACGATGGGGAATTTGCCAATCTGAAAGGCATGACAAGATACTCAAGGTGCCCAAGGCAGCACTGGAAAGCCGTCTTCCATTCGTGGCCGGCATGTATCCGTAAGAGATTATATGCCCCTCGTAAATCGAGCTTAGTGAAAATGGAAGCTCCCTTGATCTGAACGAACAGAACTGGTATGAGAGGGAAAGGAAACGTGAAGGAGACCGTGATCTCATTGAGCTTTCTGTAATCCACACAAGGTCTAAGCTCTGTGGTGTCTATTTAGATATAAAGAATATGGGAGCCTCCAAATGAGATCTGGAGGGTCGAATGAAACCCTTGGAAAGATTATCAGATATATACTCATCCAAGACTTTATGCTCTTTAGGATTAAGAGTGTAAACTCGACCCCTGGGCAGAGGAACATCTTTCACAAGATCTACTCGGCAGTCAAAATGTCCGTGTGGGGGCAGTACTTGAGCTTCTTTTTTGTCATAGACAGGCGCCAAGTCCTGATAGTCATTGGGAATACTGGTGTCCAGAGCATCAATGGAATCAATGGCACTCGGAGACAAAATCTGTATCAGTAGTTTGGAGTGGGAAACTCTGATGGTGGTTTTTTCCCAAAGAAATTAAAGATGCAACAAAAGAAACCATGCTAAACCCAAAACCATATGAAAAGACTGTGATTCAATTATGTTAAAGTACCAAGTACAAAGAACGATAGAACCATGTAACAAAGTGTAAGGGTCGGTAACATGAGTGATCGCTCTTTGTCTAAAAGGTGTGCCATCCACGGAAGCAATAACTACAGGTTTTGGTAATGGAATGAGAGACAACGCCAAGTCACTGTCTACTGAATCAGAGATGTAAACCCCTGGGGCCCCACAAATCAACCTTGCATGTAATTGAGACTCTGGTCGATCTTGAAAAGTGATCTGCAAATAAACATGTAAATCATCAGTGGTCAGTATTGCCTCTAGAGTGTGTTGGGAGATTATTGAAAAATACAACTGCTTCTGCCATTCCTCGCAGCACTGCTAAGGGATGTATGATTGAATAAATGCTCTTGTGACTTGTTGGTTTGAGTAACACATGGTAAGTTGTGTCATAAATGCTCCTCCACTACACCATTATATCATTTTATCATTTTTAATAATGGCCGTTATTTAGTAAGCAGGGTTTTTGACCACCCTCGGCAAACATAACAGGTGCCGCCATCTGAGGAGCAGGGGGGGGTGGGTGCTGCTGGAGAACCAGAAAAGCAAATGGTCTGGTAAAGCACCCAAGAAGCAGGGGGTGTGCTGGTCAAACCTAGACAGTGCCACACTATGGCAAGTACCACCCTAGGCAGCTACCAGGTCTGCCTAGTGAATCAGCCAGCCATATTTTTAAGATATTTTATACTATTAATAATTTCTGGTGTGTTTACTCTACAAATGGTTGCAATATATTATGCTGTAGGGATAATGTGTTCCTAGTAATATTACAGCAAGAGGCTAAGTCAAATAGTAAAAAATGCAATCAACAAATTTAACCAATAAGTAATTATTGCATAAAATGAGAGTTTACATTTGTAAGCACTAGTTTAACTCAACAAACAGACAACATATAATAATTGGAAACACCAATAAATATACCTGACTGGGAGGAGCAGATGTAGGCCAGGCTGGGGGGAGAGGAGGCACTTCTTGGAGAATGTTCGTAGGGAAATAACTTTGCAGCGTCTAACGCCAGGTCCTGGGTCTCTCTCCCTTTGTTTTTTCTGTATCAGGTATGGAATAGACCTGAATAGGTCTCCTGTAAAATCTAGGAGTTGATCAGCAAGCCGTATTATGCACATTGTGTATTCTCATGAATATGTGCGTGATGTTGCACATAAGGTATGTGTACAGATTCTGGTGGTGTTGTCCCCCATTTTTGAACACTATGTGTGATTATGCACACTTCCCCACACGGGTGTTTAAGAAAACACATGGATTGTGTTACAGTTTGAAAACTTTTTTCAAATTGCACATTAATTGTGACTTTTAATAGTAAATTGGACTATTAAGATGGTGTCCACCATGGTTGATGAGTATTTAGGTATTTGGTGCAGGGTGATGTAAGGCACTCGCTGTGTTTTCTTTTCTTTTATAAAATATGTTTTTAAACTATTGAAATGTATTTGTGACGTAAGATATATTTATCGATTTTCCTAGGAATAATTATTTGTGTCGTTGAGATGGCCCCTGAAGAATTCCCAGAATAAAACATCGGAGCAAAGGGAAGAAACGCATTGCGTTGGGCTTGGGCATGTGTAATACAACTACGAAAATGAAAATGTATTATGTATAAATATTACATGTCATGAAATGACTTTTTTTACAAAAAATACTAAAGAATAAAAGAAAAAATATTTTTGTACTGGTAAACTTTGGTGGACATTGTGTGTTACACAGGGCGTTGTGTTGTTTGATATAGGAGCAGATGTAGGCCAGGCTGGGGGGAGAGGAGGCACTTCTTGGAGAATGTTGTACCTCAAGATTGACCTCGATCTTAGATGCCTTCTTTTGAATATCCCTATAATTTGAAATTCATAGATAAAAGGAAGGGTTTCACTTTAAGAATGTCCATACGTGACTCTCTAGCTATCAAATATTCTATGACGTATATGGAATAGGAGACCAAACCAATGAAATACAATTTTACTCTCTGAAAATGAAAGTCACTCAAACATTTGACCTTGAGCAATAACCAATTTATTAAAAGGATAAATAGTCATGTTAAGTAAATGGTAATTCTCAGTGTCTGGTCACAATGTGTCTCTTCCCTGAGCTTCTTTTTTCTTCTGTTGCTTTATTCACAGCTGGTCCTGAGGATATTCGCCTGGTGAACTCTGGTGACGCCTGCAAGGGGAGAGTAGAAATAAAATATCAGAATCAATGGGGGACAATCTGCGATACTGACTGGGATTTGAAGGATGCGGAGGTGGTCTGCAGGCAGCTGGACTGTGGATCAGCTGTAAGAGCACACAGATTGAATTGTGTATTTGGGGAGGGCCTCTTGCCAGAGTTGCTGAGTTCTGTCAAGTGTTCAGGAGATGAGAGAAGTCTGTTTGATTGCCCACATGACACATGGGGACAACATGACTGCACAAAAAGAAGGGATTCTGGAGTGGAGTGTACAGGTAAGAAATGTACAGAAAGTAAGTTTATAAAAACAAACACACATTAAGCAAACTTTAAGCAATAAAAGTAAATATTTTCTAAAGAAAATGAAGTAGTCTAACTGGGTGTAAGAAATGCCTAGGTCTGATGGGAGCACAAACCAGATGGTTACACCTGTAAGAGTTTGACAGGAAGGCAATATAGTAGATTGGCAGGTGGGCAATATAGGAGATTGACAGGTGGGCGATATTATTATTATTATTATTATTATTATTATTATTATTATTATTTATTACCCGCCTCAAGCACACGGGCACCAGGGCGCACATATAACAAAACTAACAGACAACATAGAGTAAAATCATAACAACAGGAGTAGGAGGGTAGCAGAGCAGGCAGAGGATTAACTAGGCAGGGAAATGGGCCCTGATGCTTCTCTTGAGCAGAGGTAGCGATCTGATGGCACGTAAATTGGCTGGCAAGGCATTCCAAAGACTGGGAATCAGAGCGTCGAATGTGCGGTCTCCATATCGCTTGAGTTTAAAGCGTGGGGGGTACAGGAGATTGGAATTGTTAGAGCGAAGGGCTCGCCCGGCATCCACCCACTGCAGACGGTCAGTGAGATAGCTCGGACCACTCTGATGAAGGCACTTAAAGCCAATCATCAAGAGCCAACAGGGAATACGAGACCTGATGGGTGGCCGCGAGAGGGCAATCCTAGCTGACGAGATGTGGTTCCTACACTTAAGGCCCTCCACGATGCGAACAGCATTATTCTGTATGTTTTGCAATCGGGAAAGATTGCGCTGGCAAGTTCCCTGTAGAAGACTGGCACAATAATCAATCTTTGAGCCAATAATCGCTTTGGCCAGGATAACACAACTCTCTTTGGAGATAAAAGGCCTAATGTGGGCAAGTAATTTAAGATGATAGGAGGAGGATGACGCGACAAAATTAACGTGATCTATCATAGATAAGTCTGCATCAATATATAGTCTTCACCTTAAGGATTAAGCGAATATTACAACTGGCAATACAGAAAGACGCGTAGGAGGAGGTGAGAAGTTTCCGCCTCAGAGGGGTACCGAGGATAAGCAGCTCAGTTTTACTGTCATTCAGGGCGAGGCCGTTGTTGAGCATCCACTCCTGAATGACAGTATAGACAAGATTGACCCTCTTCAGATCTTTCTCATAATCTCCACTCAAGGGGAGAAGGATCTGGGTGTTGTCTGCATAATTTGTGTAGACGACGGTCTTGTAAAAATATTGTAGAGCGTCGGGCTGAGACAGGGTCCGCTGCGGCAGAGGGGCTATAGACTCGGGCGCTTCTTCCTTCTAAGAATGAAGAGACCCAGGCAGCGACATTCTCAGAGAGGCAAGCAGTAGAGATTAGCCTCTCTGCCAAAATGCGGTGATCGACCAAGTCGACGGCCGCAGAGAGGTCAAGTAATAGGAGAAGCACCAGGCCCCCCTGGTCTATCACTTTCAGAATGTTGGAGGTCAAATCTAAAAGAGCCATCTCCGCTCCATGAGATGCCCTGAATCCGGATTGATGGATGCCAAAGATATGCTGGGATTCGAGAAAGGCCTGAAACTGTAAATATGCTACGCGATCGATAATCTTCAGCAAAAAGGAAACGTTGGTGATTGGACGGTAATTTGTTGGTGTTAGGGGGTCCAATGATGGTTTTTAAGTAATGGCATGACCCACGCCTCCTTGATGAGAGTAGGAACTACAGCTTCATGAAAAGAGGAGTTTATGAAAGTCGTGATAAGTTTCACAAGGGTAGGGCTACATTCCTTAATCAGTACCGCAGGCATAAGGTCACCTTTACACGAGGTGGGTTTGAGAGATGATATCATTTCAGCGACTTTGGTTTCAGAGACTGTTTTAAACTCAAATCGAGGCGGTGCTGACTTGTTGGTCATGGAAGGAGTAGAGGTGGGAGGTGCAATTTGAAGGTCAAGGAACTTCCTACGTAAACCATCCACTTTATTTTGCATAGCCAATTGGATGTTGGAGCACCATGTTTTATCGGTCTGAATGTCCAGAGATTCAGTAATAAAACAAATATATATGTCATGTGTAGTAATATAGGCGCATACATTGATGGCGTGTTTAGTTAAAGATTGAGTGTTAACTAGTATGCAGGACAGCGTGGGGGCTTTAGAATTCTTATCTGGCAGGAGAGTGTCTAATTCCTCTGCGACAGTGGCAGGAAGCCCAAGGCATGCAATAGCCGTGGAATTAGATGGTGAGTCAATTAAAACATTGGCTTCTGGGAGTGGGAGATGCGGCTCACTTCGCTAGTACATGCAGCGGAGGGTGAAGAAGGCAACTCAATTTCATCAGTGGAGACCTCTGAAAACGGGAAAGGGAACATAATTTGTTCAGTACATGTGTCGGCCAGAGTAGAAGTAATGGATAGGGTACCGGCACCAGGGGCCGTACTCAACGGCGAGGCGCCAGCGCGGTCAAGGCTGATTGAGCTTCTGATCTCTGGAGTAAAACAGATTGGGAGAGGCAAAGACACAGGGTCGAGTGTGTCATAGTTATGCATGGGTTGGTTTATCTCAGAGGACACAGAGCAGTTAGTTAATGAGGGGGGAGAGGTGTATTCATTCGGCAGGTCATGGGAATAGAGCACAACATTCGCAAAATTATGCAGTATTTTAGGCTCCTCCAATTTAGGAGAGAGATTGGGTAGCAAACTGGTATTAATATGTGCATTTGACATTGAGGGTTCTGCTGTCCTAGAGCTAGATTCCACATAGCGGTAACTGTCACCCAGGCTGAGTGTGGTAGTGGAGGTGGCGGCAGGAGGTGTCTCACTAGGACGTGTAACATCAATCGTTTTAGAAGGAAGCAATCTAGCTAGTAGTTTTGTCATAATAATAGAAGATTGCTTTTCTAGGGCTATATTCGTTGCGATTACAAGTTGATCTTTGCGGGCGATAAAGTCAAGATCCGTGGCGAAATTGGTATGGGTGGGTGTGCAGTAGCAGAGAACAACTTACCACACATGCAATAAAGAGGGCGGCTACCTGTGCCCTGTGCACGCCCATGCACGAACCGGCACGAACCGGGGCTGACGCGCCGGTGCTGACGCGCCAGCAACGTAGTAAAATAGCCTAGGGCTGATGGGAGTTGTAGTTCGGGAAAAACTACAATTCAATGGTGTCGTGAAACAGAGAGCGTTAAACAGCACTTTCAGGGTGCAGGATCAAAGCAACAGTCACAAATCGCTGAGAAAAAGCTGAGCACAGCTAACTAATAAACGTCATGATTTGTGACAAGTGTTATGCTAGCTAGCACATGGATCTCTGAACCCCTCTGCCTCATATGGAACCCACCCTATGGAACCCTATACACATCTCCTTCATAAGGAACTCACCCTATGGATCACTATACCCATCTCCTTCATATGGAACCCACCCCTATGGGTCACTATACCCATCTGCCTCATATGGAACTCACCCTATGGATCACTGAACCCATCTCCATCATATGGAACCCACCCAATGGATCACTGTACCCATCTGCCTCATATGGAACCCACCCTATGGATCACTGAACCCATCTCCATCATATGGAACCCACCCTATGGATCACTGTACCCATCTGCCTCATATGGAACCCACCCTATGGATTACTATACCCATCTCCATCATATGGAACCCACCCTATGGATCACTGAACCCATCTGCCTCATATGGAACCCACCCTATGGATCACTATACCCATATCCCTCATATGGAACCCACCCTATGGATCACTATACCCACTTCCCTCATATGGAACCCACCCTATTTAACACTGCACCCATCTCCCTCATATGGAACCCACCCTATTGATCACTGCACCCATCTGTGTTATATGGAACCCACCCTATGGATCACTATACCATCTGCCTCTTATGGAACCCACCCCATGGATCACTATACCCATCTCCCTCATGTGGAACCCACCCTACAGATCACTATACCAATCAGCCTCATGTGGAACTTATCCTATCGATCACTATACCCATCTGCCTCATGTGGAACCCTCCCTATGGATCACTATACCCATCTACCTCATATGGAACCCACCCTATGGCTCACTATACCCATCTCTCTCATATGGAATCTGCTCTATGGATCACCAAACCCATCTGCCTCATATGGAAACCTCCCTATCGATCACTATACCCATCTGCCTCATGTGGCGCCCTCCCTATGGATAACTGCAAAAATCTACCTCATATGGGGCACACCCTATGGATCACTATACCCATCTTCCAGATATGGAACCCACCCTATGGATCACTATACCCATCTGCCTCATATGGAACCCTCCCTATGCATTACTATACCCATCTGCCTCACATGGAACCCATCCTATGGATCACTGTACCCTTCTGCCTCATATGGAACCCTCCCTATGGATCACTGCACCCATCTGCCTCATATGGAACCCACCCTATGGATCACTATACCCATCTGCCTCATACTGAACCCACCCTATGGGTGAACCAATCTGACTATCAATTCAGTTCAATTCTAAAAGCATTTATTAAGTGCCTGGACCAACCAGTAACTAGGTGCATAAAAAACAAACAACAAACAAATGAATAACACTGTCAGTAGGTAATAATAGCACAAAATAATCAGAGAGAATAAAGAAAATGGATTATTTCATGGAATGGTGAAGGTGCAACAGCAATGTCAGACTCGGTTTGTCAAGTGAGTTCTTGTGGCTGCCTTAAACGCGGGCCAACTGTTGATTGCGCAGATATCCGGTGGAAGCACGTTCCAAGCATGAGTCCCCCACACTGCCACTGAACTGCCAGCTCGCGAGCGAAATTTCCATCTTGCTG
>JAXCLM010027776.1:0-10677 GCA_035583075.1 Eurycea guttolineata | reverse complement strand
GAGCCCCCTGCAAGTATCCGTTTTCGTCCGGAATTCGTCATAACGGACTCATCAGTGACAATCAGTGCAAAGAAAAAAGTAAGTTATATACAGTCATGTGACCCATTTCCCCTCCAATCACCACATTAGATAAGATAGCTGAGCAGACAAGGAGGATTTGCCAAGGATTTAAAGGTATATCATCACTTGTCATTGCCCAGAGATAAAGTGCATTTGCAATAAGTCAGCCATGTTAAAATGCATGCACCTTCCATTTCCCAAATTAAATGTAAAATACGCTGATGGAACTGTGAGGCCAGTGGATTTATATGATCAAAGAATTGTCAAATACACATTTAAGCAACAGTGCACATATATACGTATGCACTAAATGCCTCACTTTTCCTAACATGTACGCATTCATGGTACTCAGATCACATCTGTAAAAGGCACTTGCATTTTAATTCATGTGGAAATAATCCACAGTACGAGAATTTATATGTGGCAATGCATACAAGTGATGATGAAGAGGATGCTAGCATATTTATATATATATGTACTGATCAACATCACTTAGAATAGCTCAGCAGTTGTGGTCCCTGGGGTTAGAACACGGGTGGGTTGTCACAACCTTGGGGTATTCATATCACATATATGCAATATATAAGTAATTATATGTAGTAAGATACATCCTTTATCCACATTATTTTCAGATCTCACCCTACGGTAACAACCAAAATCAGAGTAAAATACACAGAGGGCCCTCTGTATAATTATGCTACATACATCATGGAGGAAACTGAAAGCATAAAATTGGAGACACAGTTCAAATAAAAACATACATCCCTGATTGTGTGTTAAGCCCACCCGGATGGAGTGTATTTAGATCCAAAATCAGTTTGCTTTCGGTACGTCGGAGTATCAGTTCCCTGTCACCTCCCCGTGGCAGAGGATTTATCATCTTGACTGTATAGAATCTTGCCAATTTTGGATTGCTGTTATGGTATTTTTCAAAATGAACTGCCACGGGGTAGGTACGGTCTCTTTTTTTAATTGCTCTCCGATGTTCCCTGATGCGCTCCACACCCTCTCGCTTGCTGCTGCCCACATACTTCAGTCCACAGGGACATTCGAGAATATACACCACATATTCGCTATTGCATGTTAGCCTCTGCTTAATGGGGATGTCACGTTTGCCATCATAACTCTTATAGCTCAATACTCTGTAATCAGTGTGGCAGCATGCAGAACATTTCCCACAGCTCCTAAATCCCCCAATTTTGTCTAGCCAGGTCCCTGGCCTACGTTTGATGAAATGACTTGAGGTTAGTTTGTCCCTAAGTGAAGGAGCTTTCCTAAAGCTGAATCCTGGTTTCTCTGGGATCAAATCTTTAAGGATGGGATCGGTTTTAACGATGTTCCAGTGTTTGCGAATTACTTTTTTAAGTTTTGGAACTGCTCTACTATTCACTAGAGTCATTCGTAGACAGTCCGAGTTACTGCTCTGTCCCTCAGCAGCAACTCTCCTTCTCTTTTTCCCTTTTCTAGGATTTTTACTAAGCAGTTTCTGTCTAGATATTCTCTTGACCTTTTCTTTTGCTGTATTTATGCAATCAGTGGTGTAGCCCCTACGAGTTAGTTTGGCAATCATTTTATTTTCTTCAGTTGTTTGTTTACACTCTGTACTAGTGTTCCTTTTCACTCGTATCAGTTCCCCGTAAGGGATATTATTCACGCATGCTTGTTCATGACAGCTGCTTGCGTGAAGTATGGAGTCGGATGCTGTGGGTTTAACAAAGGTAGTAGTTTCAAGGGTATCCCCTTCTGCCGTGATTTCCAGGTCTAGGTAGCAAACTTTAGTTTTAGAAATACATGGTGTTAAAACAATATTCATTTCATTGTCATTCAATTCTTCAATCATTTCACGTAATTCATTTTCACCCCCCCTCCAGACCAAGAGGAGGTCATCAATATAACGCACATATAAAATGGCATTCTGGAATTTGGTGTTGGTGTACAAGAACCTCTCCTCCCACCATCCAAGGAAGAGATTCGCATAGACAGGTGCAAATGGGGAGCCCATAGCGGTCCCCCTTTCCTGTTGGTACAGTATGTTATTAAATAGAAATATATTATGCGTCAAAGCAAAATCAATCATTTCCAGAATCATGTCTGCAAATTCAGAAAAGCTCACGGACTTGGTATACAAATAACTTGCTACAGCTTTCTTTCCATGATCATGTTCAATAATGCTGTAAAGACTGGACACATCCAGAGTACATAGAAGGCAATCACTCGTCCATCTGACATCTTTAGGTTTGTTCAGAACGTCAGTGGTATCTTCGACAAAGGACTTCAATCGTGTCACGAAGTCCCTCAGATGTAAGTCAATAAATTGTGCTAATGGTTCAAGTAAGCCCCCAATTGCAGCCACAATTGGTCGACCAGGTGGATTAGTTAATGTCATGTGGACTTTCGGTAGAACATAAAAAGTTGGTGTTACCGGGGCTTTAACAGTTAGAAATTTAGCCTCTTCAAGGTCTAGAAGTCCAGCAGCAGTCCATTGTCGTATTTTCAAATCCAGTTCTGTTTGGAAAGTTGCTTGCATCTGCATTTTAATCCTCTTGTATACTCTGGAATCCCCCAGTTGACGCATGACTTCTTTCATATAATCGACAGTGTTCATCAGTACAATATTGCCCCCTTTGTCACTGGATTTGATAGTGACATTCGTGAGTCCCTGTAGTTCCACTATGGCCTTCTGTTCTTCTTGGGTAATATTGGATGATTTCTTCCATGGTCTTTTTGTTCTTAAGTCCAGTAGATCCTTACTGACTGCATCACAGAAGTGATCGATGTTATCTTTTGCCTGGTTTATAGGAGTAAACCTTGATTTACTCGTAAGTCCTGACGGAATCGGTTGTTGGGGCCCAACAGTCATGGGTAATAGAGAGGCGTCAGTTTCTCTCTCCAATTCTCTCAATGTAGCCACCATGCCGAATTCCTCAATGGAGAGTGCAGATGGAACCCCAAATTGCACTAATTCTTTGGTTTTCTGTGGTTTCTGTGCATAAAAGCGTTTAAGTTTTAATTTCCTGGCCAGTTTAAAGAGTTCAATCTTCGTGCTCACATAGTCGTAGTCAAAACTAGGCGCAAAACTTAATCCTTTGTTAAGTGCCGAGATCTCTATCTCATTCAGAACATAGTCTGATAAATTAATGACTATTTGGTTGTTCTCCATGTTTATTTCCTCGGTTGTGATGTCTTCTGTTGGGATTTGCCTTTCCCCCTCCCTCTTCCTCGCCCGCCTTGTTTTTTTGCCCCTGCGTCTGCGCCTCCTGTGTTTTTTCCTCGGTCCCTCAGCGTTCTTGTCCTCTGGTCTAGAGCCAGGAGATCCATTTCTGCCCGAAAATCCGACGGTTCAGCATTAAATTCTGGTTCACTGTTAGAGTTGTCAGTGTCAGTGGAGGAGATTGTGGGAATCTCCGGGATGACCGGCTGCTTCTCTTGTTTCTTCTTTGCAGCCTCTTTCCTTAGTGTGTCAAATCGTCTTGGAAATGTGAATACCCTATTAGTCTCATAGTCTATTTTGTCCCTTAGAAATTTTCTTTGTTTTTTGGCACTGATTTCTATCTCCAATAGTTCTAATCTTGACTCCATGTCACTAATTAATTTTGTGGTTTCCTCTCCCGGATGTTCCTCCATCACGCTCTTTTTCTTTTCCTCTGCCAGTCTGTTGAATTTAGTGCAATCTTTCTCCGTCATACTCGCCAGATAAGCCATATCCTCCAACGAGTGCTTGTGTTGGAGGTCGCACCAGCCTGGTAGTAAGTCTGGGTCTGGCTGATCATAGACTGGCATAGTTAGTCTGCGTAAGCCCCGAGGTATTCTGTTGGCTTCCATGGATTTGTTCAGAGAAGTCACTTCCCACCATCTTGTTATCTCAAGTTTGGCTATTTTTTCTAATGCCGCCATTTTATCTCTCAGTCCTGTGTTTATATTTTCCCCAGATGGTCTTTCTTCATCCGTGTTCATATTCTTTGTTGTTTCCTCCTGGAAAGCGGCTGCTACCCTATTTTGTCTCCTCGCTTTCCTATCCTCCATGATGTGAATAAGTTGGTAATTATTCAATGCCAACTGTGATAGCCCTTTCACCTGATTCTGCCTCAGTTCTAGATGCCGGTGTACGGCCGTAAGTGGGGCACTCCGTGTGGCATCCACGAGCATACAATTGTCACAATCCGTATGATTATATATTACATAGAGAAACAGCAGCGTGACCTATACGGCGCAGTTAAGCCGTTTCATACAGGTACTAAAATCATCCGTTATACTAGGGCATATACAGATGGATACAGCCGTGAAATGCAGTGAAGCGCGGGAGATAGCCCACCCCCGAGAATCCTCCGATCCCCAGCGATGTGCGCTCAACCACCGCCCCCTACACTCACCTGCTCTCCTCGCTTGTGGCCCAACGATGACCCGCTGTTGTTACCTCTTCGTCCGTATGCGATCGCTGGCATAGAGAGTTTTCGCCACTCCTGGCTGTCAGCACCCAAAGATCCCTTTCTGCTTCCAGCGATCAGGTGCACGAGGTATCATCCACCTCAGGTTCAGGAAGCCGTGGCTGGGAGACGCCACGAACAATGTGGAAGCAACCAGGTTACCACGTCACCATGGCAACCGCTTTCTGGCTTCCGAACACTCGCACTCTTCGACCGCATACACCAGCAAGAATACTCAGAGGCAGTTCAAAGTGAAAGGTGATTTAATAGCATACATTTGCTATTCATGCCTGCAGGGAGCCCCCTGCAAGTATCCGTTTTCGTCCGGAATTCGTCATAACGGACTCATCAGTGACAATCAGTGCAAAGAAAAAGGTAAGTTAAATACAGTCATGTGACCTATTTCCCCTCCAATCACCACATTAGATAAGATAGCTGAGCAGACAAGGAGGATTTACTAAGGATTTAAAGGTATACCATCACTTGTCATAGCCACAAGATATAGTGCATTTACAATTAGTCAGCCATGTTTGAAATGCATGTACCTTCCATTTCCTACATTAAATGTAGAATACATTTATGGAACTGAGAGGCCAGAGGGTTTATGCCATCAAAGTATTGTCAAATACACATTTAAGCACCAGTGCACATATGTACGTATGCACTTAATGCCTCACTTTTCCTAAAATGTACGCATTAATGGTACTCCGGATTACTTCTATAAAAGGTACTTGCATTCGATTCTTGTCTAGATAATCCACGGTACGAAAATTCATATGTGGCAATGCAAATAAGTGATGATGAAGAAAATGCTGACATATTTTTATATATATGTACCGATCAACAGTACTTCGAGTAGCTCAGTAGTTGTGGTTCCTGGGGTGAGGTCACATTTAGGTTGTCACACCTTGGGGATATCCATATTACATATATATATAATAAAAAAGTGATTATATACAGTGAAATACATCCCTTATCCACATTATTTTAAGATCTCACCCTATGGTGACAACCAAAATCCGAGTAAAATACACAGAGGGCCCTCTGTATAATTGTGCTATACACATCATGGAGGAAACTGAAAGCATAAGATTGGAGACACAGTTCAAATAAAAACATACATCCCTGATTGTGTGTTAAGCCCACCTGGATGGAGTGTATTTAGATCCAATATTAGTTTGCTTTCGGTACGTCGGAGTAACAGTTCCCTGTCACCTCCCCGTGGCAGAGGATTTATCATCTTGACTGTGTAAAATCTTGCCAATTTAGGATTACTGTGATGATATTTTTCAAAATGGACCGCCACGGGGTAGGTACGGTCTCTTTTTTTAATTGCTCTCCGATGTTCCCTAATGCGCTCCACACCCTCTCGCTTGCTGCTGCCCACATACTTCAGTCCACAGGGACATTCGAGAATATACACCACATATTCGCTATTGCATGTTAGCCTCTGCTTAATGGGGATGTCACGTTTGCCATCATAACTCTTATAGCTCAATACTCTGTAATCAGTGTGGCAGCATGCAGAACATTTCCCACAGCTCCTAAATCCCCCAATTTTGTCTAGCCAGGTCCCTGGCCTACGTTTGATGAAATGACTTGAGGTTAGTTTGTCCCTAAGTGAAGGAGCTTTCCTAAAGCTGAATCCTGGTTTCTCTGGGATCAAATCTTTAAGGATGGGATCGGTTTTAACGATGTTCCAGTGTTTGCGAATTACTTTTTTAAGTTTTGGAACTGCTCTACTATTCACTAGAGTCATTCGTAGACAGTCCGAGTTACTGCTCTGTCCCTCAGCAGCAACTCTCCTTCTCTTTTTCCCTTTTCTAGGATTTTTACTAAGCAGTTTCTGTCTAGATATTCTCTTGACCTTTTCTTTTGCTGTATTTATGCAATCAGTGGTGTAGCCCCTACGAGTTAGTTTGGCAATCATTTTATTTTCTTCAGTTGTTTGTTTACACTCTGTACTAGTGTTCCTTTTCACTCGTATCAGTTCCCCGTAAGGGATATTATTCACGCATGCTTGTTCATGACAGCTGCTTGCGTGAAGTATGGAGTCGGATGCTGTGGGTTTAACAAAGGTAGTAGTTTCAAGGGTATCCCCTTCTGCCGTGATTTCCAGGTCTAGGTAGCAAACTTTAGTTTTAGAAATACATGGTGTTAAAACAATATTCATTTCATTGTCATTCAATTCTTCAATCATTTCACGTAATTCATTTTCACCCCCCCTCCAGACCAAGAGGAGGTCATCAATATAACGCACATATAAAATGGCATTCTGGAATTTGGTGTTGGTGTACAAGAACCTCTCCTCCCACCATCCAAGGAAGAGATTCGCATAGACAGGTGCAAATGGGGAGCCCATAGCGGTCCCCCTTTCCTGTTGGTACAGTATGTTATTAAATAGAAATATATTATGCGTCAAAGCAAAATCAATCATTTCCAGAATCATGTCTGCAAATTCAGAAAAGCTCACGGACTTGGTATACAAATAACTTGCTACAGCTTTCTTTCCATGATCATGTTCAATAATGCTGTAAAGACTGGACACATCCAGAGTACATAGAAGGCAATCACTCGTCCATCTGACATCTTTAGGTTTGTTCAGAACGTCAGTGGTATCTTCGACAAAGGACTTCAATCGTGTCACGAAGTCCCTCAGATGTAAGTCAATAAATTGTGCTAATGGTTCAAGTAAGCCCCCAATTGCAGCCACAATTGGTCGACCAGGTGGATTAGTTAATGTCATGTGGACTTTCGGTAGAACATAAAAAGTTGGTGTTACCGGGGCTTTAACAGTTAGAAATTTAGCCTCTTCAAGGTCTAGAAGTCCAGCAGCAGTCCATTGTCGTATTTTCAAATCCAGTTCTGTTTGGAAAGTTGCTTGCATCTGCATTTTAATCCTCTTGTATACTCTGGAATCCCCCAGTTGACGCATGACTTCTTTCATATAATCGACAGTGTTCATCAGTACAATATTGCCCCCTTTGTCACTGGATTTGATAGTGACATTCGTGAGTCCCTGTAGTTCCACTATGGCCTTCTGTTCTTCTTGGGTAATATTGGATGATTTCTTCCATGGTCTTTTTGTTCTTAAGTCCAGTAGATCCTTACTGACTGCATCACAGAAGTGATCGATGTTATCTTTTGCCTGGTTTATAGGAGTAAACCTTGATTTACTCGTAAGTCCTGACGGAATCGGTTGTTGGGGCCCAACAGTCATGGGTAATAGAGAGGCGTCAGTTTCTCTCTCCAATTCTCTCAATGTAGCCACCATGCCGAATTCCTCAATGGAGAGTGCAGATGGAACCCCAAATTGCACTAATTCTTTGGTTTTCTGTGGTTTCTGTGCATAAAAGCGTTTAAGTTTTAATTTCCTGGCCAGTTTAAAGAGTTCAATCTTCGTGCTCACATAGTCGTAGTCAAAACTAGGCGCAAAACTTAATCCTTTGTTAAGTGCCGAGATCTCTATCTCATTCAGAACATAGTCTGATAAATTAATGACTATTTGGTTGTTCTCCATGTTTATTTCCTCGGTTGTGATGTCTTCTGTTGGGATTTGCCTTTCCCCCTCCCTCTTCCTCGCCCGCCTTGTTTTTTTGCCCCTGCGTCTGCGCCTCCTGTGTTTTTTCCTCGGTCCCTCAGCGTTCTTGTCCTCTGGTCTAGAGCCAGGAGATCCATTTCTGCCCGAAAATCCGACGGTTCAGCATTAAATTCTGGTTCACTGTTAGAGTTGTCAGTGTCAGTGGAGGAGATTGTGGGAATCTCCGGGATGACCGGCTGCTTCTCTTGTTTCTTCTTTGCAGCCTCTTTCCTTAGTGTGTCAAATCGTCTTGGAAATGTGAATACCCTATTAGTCTCATAGTCTATTTTGTCCCTTAGAAATTTTCTTTGTTTTTTGGCACTGATTTCTATCTCCAATAGTTCTAATCTTGACTCCATGTCACTAATTAATTTTGTGGTTTCCTCTCCCGGATGTTCCTCCATCACGCTCTTTTTCTTTTCCTCTGCCAGTCTGTTGAATTTAGTGCAATCTTTCTCCGTCATACTCGCCAGATAAGCCATATCCTCCAACGAGTGCTTGTGTTGGAGGTCGCACCAGCCTGGTAGTAAGTCTGGGTCTGGCTGATCATAGACTGGCATAGTTAGTCTGCGTAAGCCCCGAGGTATTCTGTTGGCTTCCATGGATTTGTTCAGAGAAGTCACTTCCCACCATCTTGTTATCTCAAGTTTGGCTATTTTTTCTAATGCCGCCATTTTATCTCTCAGTCCTGTGTTTATATTTTCCCCAGATGGTCTTTCTTCATCCGTGTTCATATTCTTTGTTGTTTCCTCCTGGAAAGCGGCTGCTACCCTATTTTGTCTCCTCGCTTTCCTATCCTCCATGATGTGAATAAGTTGGTAATTATTCAATGCCAACTGTGATAGCCCTTTCACCTGATTCTGCCTCAGTTCTAGATGCCGGTGTACGGCCGTAAGTGGGGCACTCCGTGTGGCATCCACGAGCATACAATTGTCACAATCCGTATGATTATATATTACATAGAGAAACAGCAGCGTGACCTATACGGCGCAGTTAAGCCGTTTCATACAGGTACTAAAATCATCCGTTATACTAGGGCATATACAGATGGATACAGCCGTGAAATGCAGTGAAGCGCGGGAGATAGCCCACCCCCGAGAATCCTCCGATCCCCAGCGATGTGCGCTCAACCACCGCCCCCTACACTCACCTGCTCTCCTCGCTTGTGGCCCAACGATGACCCGCTGTTGTTACCTCTTCGTCCGTATGCGATCGCTGGCATAGAGAGTTTTCGCCACTCCTGGCTGTCAGCACCCAAAGATCCCTTTCTGCTTCCAGCGATCAGGTGCACGAGGTATCATCCACCTCAGGTTCAGGAAGCCGTGGCTGGGAGACGCCACGAACAATGTGGAAGCAACCAGGTTACCACGTCACCATGGCAACCGCTTTCTGGCTTCCGAACACTCGCACTCTTCGACCGCATACACCAGCAAGAATACTCAGAGGCAGTTCAAAGTGAAAGGTGATTTAATAGCATACATTTGCTATTCATGCCTGCAGGGAGCCCCCTGCAAGTATCCGTTTTCGTCCGGAATTCGTCATAACGGACTCATCAGTGACAATCAGTGCAAAGAAAAAAGTGAGTTAAATACAATCATGTGACCCATTCCCCCTCCAATCACCACATTAGATAAGATAGCTGAGCAGACAAGGAGGATTTACCTAGGATTTAAAGGGATATCATCACATGTCATTGCCAAGAGATTTTTGTGTGCTTGTAATAAGTCAGCCATGTTAAAATGCATGTACCTTCCATTTCCCAAATGCAATGTAAAATACGCTGATGGAATTGTGAGGCCAGTTGATTTCTACAATTAAAGACTTGTCAAATACAGAAAAGCATCAATGCACATTATATGTATGCGCTTAATGCCTCACTATTCCTAACATGTACGCATTCATGGTACTCAGATCACATCTATAATAGGCACTTGCATCTAAGTCTTGTGGAATTAATCCACAGTGCAATAATCTACTTGTGGCAATGCATACAAGTGATGATAAAGATGATAATAGAATGTTTTTTTATATATACAGATCAACATCACATAGAGTGGCTCAGCAATTGTGGTGCCTGGAGTCTGGTCACGGGAGGGTTGTCAAACCTCTAGGGTATTTATATCACATATACACAATATATAAGAAAATATATGTAGTAAGATACATCCCATGTTAACATTATTTTTAGATCTTACCCTATGTTTACAACCAATATCAAATTAAAATACACAGAGGGCCCTCTGTATAATTATGCTACACACATCATGGAGGAAACTGAAAGCATAAAATTGGAGACAGAATTCAAATAAAAACATACATCCCTGATTGTGTGTTAAGTCCACCTGGATGGAGTGTGTTTAGATCCAAAATGAGTTTGCATTCGGTACGTCAGAGTATCAGTTCTCTGTTACCTCCCCGTGGCAGGGGATTTATCATTTTAACTGTATAGAATCTTGCCAATTTTGAATTGCTGTTATGGTATTTTTCAAAATGAACTGCCACGGGGTAGGTACGGTCTCTTTTCTTAATTGCTCTCTGGTGTTTCTTGATACGCTCCACACCCTCTCGCTTGCTGGTGCCCACATATTTCAGTCCACAGGGACATTCGAGAAT
>JAXCLM010026667.1:0-10689 GCA_035583075.1 Eurycea guttolineata | reverse complement strand
CCCTGTCAGTCTGAAAGGGTACCCCCCCCATAGAACTGAAAAGGGGTACCTCATCGGTACTGCAGGAGGCGCCTCCAATTTTGCTGTTGCACACTAGGTGTGAGAGCAGATCTACCTTTATAGTCAGAGCGCCCCAGTAGGTGTGCATTGTCTGAAAACCGTTCGTATGTTGAGAGTGTCTCAGTGAGTGTCAGCGCAACAAATCTGTGAGTGTACGCCGTCCCTTAAAAACTCCCCAAAACCCTTCAGACAACTGTAGACTGACCTTGCACTCTGGGTATAAACCCGTAGGTCGTATTGTTGTGTATTTGTGAAGTATCAGTCAGAAGACTGTAAGTGAACTGTGAGTGAGCGATTTTATTTGAAATTGAGTTAGGCACATTTTGTTTTTCTCCCTCACAATAGTCTAGGTGGTGCGAGCCTGACTGTCAGGAGACGTCAGTGAATTGTTGGGTCAGTAAGTGCCCGGTGTGGTATTTGGAAGTAGGTGTAGGCGTCTGATCACTGTCAGAATGGGAAACCAGACCAGTACCCAGGCTCCTATCGAATTCCCAGCTAACTCTCCTGCCAGTATTATGGCTGGCCTTTATGGTCCTGATATCAATTGCTGGTCTCGTACCTGGCAAGAAGAAACCAGGCGCTATAGTTTATTAGTCTGGCCTCTACAGGGGTCTTTCCAGCCAGAACGGCTAGATGCTGTCCGGACCGTTCTTCTCCGGTCAGACAAGCCCAGGAAAAAGATCAGTAAACAGTTGTCTGCGTTTACCAACTGGGCAGAACAGGGCAGGAAAGAGAATGTGGAGAAGCTGGTCAAATCCCAGCAGTATCTAGAGCGTAAGTTGGAAAGCCAAAACGTAGAGCGAAAAAGGAACCGGCAGGATGAGGTCTTTAAACCCACCTCTCATCTCTACCCGTTATGCCCCACTATTGGATCTGGGCCACCTGAGGATGTGCTAGACTATCCCTCTGTGTCTCCCCCGCAGTACAGTGAACCTGCGCCGCCCCTACCTGACCTTCCTAGTGCGTCTGCCCCTGCGCCACCTTCAGCCACCGTTCCTAGCGCTCCCCAACCTACGCCACAGGCCTCTGAACCTCCCACCACATTAGCACCTGTTGCACCCTATGTCCCCGACTACGATGTAAGCCCCATCCCCACCCTACCTCCCAAACCCACGAAAAGACAGTGTTTAGCATTAAAACGCCTGAAATATAATCTGGCTGACGCCTTTGCAGACAGCAGCACCCCGTATATGCTCAGGAGTGCTACCACCCACCCGGGAGCATCCTTTTCTGACTATAGAGAGGTGGACAGGGATCTTAAAATTGCTAAGGACTATCTTATCGTCAAATTATCTCAACCCCAAATCCGGACCGTGGACGTAATAGAGTACTTGCTTAGCCGGGTCAGGACTGAGAGTAGAGAGGATGAGGATACGGATTCCGACTTAGAGGAGGATGAACCAGTGTTCCTCTCCCCTTTGCGTACCGTAGCCGCCCCACAAGGGTATACCATGGCCGTTGTACACCAGCCCTGGTCCCCCGCTGAGATAATGAGCTTTAAAAACACCTTCCCTTGCTTGAGAACGGATCCCAAAAAGTTTGTGACTTTGTTAAGGGACCTCTCAATCACCTACCACCCCACCTTGTCTGATATGCGGCAGCTCCTTCGGGTGCTGCTCTCTGAAGACCAGTTGGCGACGGTAGTGACTAAAGCCGAATGGGATCTCACCATAGACCTGAGGGACATACCTGCCAAAACTGATGGTAATGATCCGGTTGCGGCTAACCCTCTCCTCACCCGGAAAGTGGAACAGATCATTAAGGCCATCGAAGGTCTGTATCCACCCCTGACTGACTACGAAAAGATCCGCCACTGTAAACAGAACAAGGGTGAGGATGCAGGAGACTACCTAGAACGAGTCAAGAAAGCCTTTGCCCAGTACTCTGGCATGGCTGATCCCGTCAACACAGCCAGGGCTCCTATCATTGCCCAGTTTGTCGAAGGCCTGAATCCCAAAGCCGCAGCCGACATCAAGAAGGGCTGTGTGGGATGGGATGCTCTGTCCTACGAAGGAATAGTAGCCCAGGCCAGGCATTATTGCAACATCTATGCCAAGGAAAAGGAGGAGGTCAAAGAGCGGTTAATGAATTTACAGGTAGCCTCTCTGGAGCAGCAGACGGAGGCGGCTGCGGCTGCTCCTGCTGCGGCTCCAGACTTGGGTGAGTTAGCACTACAGATGATCCAGCAACTGAACCGGTGTCAGATTCAGCCCCTACGCCCTGCCGAACACCCTGGAAGTTACCCCCAGTACTTCCAGGGACCACCCCAGGCCCCTGGAGCTCGTCCCCCATTTTACAACTTTGGCCAGACCCTGAGGAGCGACCAGTGTGTTTACTGCAAACAGATTGGTCACTGGAAGTTCCAATGCCCCAATAAACGCCCTCAACAACAGTCTTCTGGGACGCCTGGAGCTCCTCAGCTGGTTAGAAGCCAGCCAGCTCCTCCACAGGCATATGCCAGCCCCACCGGACAGCCACCAGGTATAGGCACCGGACAAGTGCCCCATTATCGGTATGACTCCTTCCCGCCGGCCACTACCAGTCAGGCCCCGGTCCCACCCGCAGCGGTGGCCCCTCAACCTCAGGTCGTCCCCGCCTTCCCCGAAAGGGGAGCTGACAACCCCTACCAGTTTGCCATTGCCTCTTGACTTGCTCCCGGCCCAGATCTCAGCCCCTCTCATCTGCTTGCCCTCACTATTCCCCTCCCCGTCTCTGCCCCCTTTATTACTGCCCAGGTGGCGGGTCGTTCCACACGGTTGCTCGTGGACACTGGCGCTGCTCTCAGCACGTTGAAGCAGAGAGAGTTTCAGGATCTGCCTCAATCGGGACATCACGTCACCTGTGTGGGCGTAGAAGGGATTTCGTCACGATTACCCCTGTCCACTCCTACCCTAGTTGATCTGGGCCCTATGAGTAGCCCACAAGCTTTCCTCCTGAGTGCCTCTACCCCAGAAAACCTGCTGGGTATGGACTTTCTGGGCAAGGTAGGTGCCGTGATCTTCTGTAAAGATGGTCACCGTGCCCTATTTATCCCAGACCAGCCCGAGGAGTTCCATGTTGAGATGCCTAAACACCAGGCAAACTTGCAGACCTATCTTAACCTGTGCCCTCTGTTGGCGGCTACTGTCCTGACAGAGGATGAGCTGAGTGAGCTAGAATTAGTGCCCACCTGCTTGTGGGCCGTGCAGAGCACTGAGGCAGGACTGATTTTGTCCGCTCAGCCTCTGCGCGTCCAACTTAGACCCGGAGCGGTCCTTCCTCGTGTTCCACAGTACCCTCTAAAACCTGAGGCTGAGAAAGGCTTGGCACCCGTGATCAACGCCCTGCTCCGCCAGGACATTATCATGGTTGCCCAGTCACCTGCCAATACAGCTGTCATGGCCATCAGAAAACCCAACTCTGATGTGTATCGCCTGGTCCAAGACCTCAGACCAGTGAATGACATTGTGGAACCCCTAGCTGCGGTCACACCTAATCCGGCCACCATCATGTCTTCCATCCCAATCGATGCCACCCACTTCAGTGTTGTAGACTTGTGTAGTGCTTTCTTCAGCGTGCCCCTACATCAAGACTCCTGGCATCTTTTTGCGTTCTCCTACAGAGGAGTCCAGTTAATCTGGAAAAGAATGCCGATGGGGTTCGTCCACGCACCCACAGTCTTCTCCCAGATCTTACACCGAGATCTGGAGGAGATTACGTTGCCTGGTCATAGCGAGCTCTTGATGTACGTGGACGACCTGTTAGTTTGCTCTAGATCTCGCGAACTGTGTGTGCTGGATACAGGGTATCTGCTGACAGCTTTGGCCAACAAGGGCCACAAGGCCTCCAAAGCCAAGCTGCAGTACTGTCAGCCCCAAGTGAAATACCTGGGGCACATAATATCTACAGGCAGCAGATCCCTGGACCCTGATAGAGTAAAGGCCATTTCCGCGTTACCTCCCCCTAAGACTCAGGGTGACATGAGATCGTTCCTAGGAGTAGTGGGGTACTGTCGACAATGGGTGTGTGACTACGCCCTTGTTGTCAGGCCCCTCCAACAGGCAGTGGGAAATGATCAGCCACTCCGCATTGACTGGACCCCTGAATTGACCACCTCTTTTGAGGAGGTCAAGACCGCTCTGTGCTCTGCCCCCGCACTAGGACTGCCAGATTATGAAAAGGAGTTTATCCTGTACTGCAGTGAGAGAAAGGGAGTAGCCACTGGCGTCTTAATGCAACATCACTGTGAAAAACTGCGTCCCTTGGCATATTTCAGCACTCCCTTAGATGCCGTTGCTGCTGCTCTCCCGTCCTGCTTGCGCGCGGTAGCTGCCTCTGTACTGATGGTGCAGCGTAGTAGGAACATAGTTCTGAACAGCAACTTGCGCGTAAAAGTCCCCCACTCCGTGCATGCTCTCCTCAACCACAGCCGCACCCAACATCTGTCTTCTGAGCGAAAGCTCCGGTACGAGGAGGTCCTCTTCAATGATGGTAACATCACAGTAGAGAGATCGCCCGACTTCAATCTCGCGTCACTGGTACCTGTGTGTGATGAGTACTTGGATGAGCACGACTGCCTCCAGGTAACTAGCACCCAGGTCATGGTCCGCCCGGATCTTTCAGAGACCTTTATCCCAGGAGCACAGATCCTATTTGTAGACGGTTCTGCCCAGAGAAGAAGCCTAGATGGCAGCCTGGTTGCTGGGTATGCAGTGATCAGATGGAATGAGAGTGAAACAACTGGCAGCGTGTTTGAAGCAGCCCCCGTGATCCCACCCTGTTCTGCTCAAGTGGCTGAATTAATAGCCCTAACCCGCGCCTGTGCCCTTACGGACGGCCAGGAGGTCAACATCCTAACAGACTCCAAGTACGCACTGGGAGTATGCTTGGATTTTGGGGCTCTTTGGCGGGAGCGTGGTTTCCTGACATCAACTGGGACCCCTATTAAGAACGCAGAACATGTGGCTAGATTACTAGAGGCCCTGCTCTTGCCATCTAAAATTTCCATTTCGCATTGCCGGGGCCATCAGACCGGTGACTCCTGGCAGGCGAAGGGAAATGCCTTCGCTGACCGCACCGCCAAGGACGCGGCCCAGTCCACTCCTGTCCCACCTATTGTCCCACCTCATGCCCTGGCCTGTCCTGTTCAGCCAACAACTGCACTGAGCACAGAAGTGCCCCAAGCACTACGAACGCTCCAAGACACCATGGAGCCAGAAGAGGCTGTCACGTGGAGGAAGAAGGGCTGTACTCAGAACGCTGATGGTATCTGGTTTGGCCCCAACGGTAAGCCTGTTGCCCCTGCTTTTGCCCAGGAGTATCTGATCAGGATAACACATAGTCCTGCTCACGTTGGAGCAGATACCATGACCCAGTACATCGAAGGTACCTGGCATGCTCCTGGGTTGAAGGAGAGGGCAACTAGGTTTGTGCAACAGTGCCACATCTGCTTGTCCCACAATGTGGGTCAGGCGGTAAAGGTGTCCTCTGGAGCAGCCCACATCCCTCCACCGGCACCCTTTTTTGAAATCCAGCTCGATTTCGTCCACATGCCCTCCGTTGGCAAGTACAGCTATATACTGGTCATCATCGATATGTACAGCGGTTACATTGAGGCCTTCCCATGCATCCGTGATGATGCCATGACGGTTGCCAAGCGACTGCTCAGGGACATCTGTCCCAGATGGGGGGTCCCGGCCATTTTATCTAGTGACCGTGGTACTCACTTTGCCAACCAAGTTATCGGACTAATGTGTGAAGCCCTGAACATTAACCAACAGTTGCATGTGCCTTATAGGCCTCAGAGTTCAGGGAAGACTGAAAGAAAGAACGGGGAGTTAAAGAACAAACTGTCTAAGATCTGCGACCAGACGGGCCTCTGTTGGCCAGACGCGCTGCCCTTAGCACTGATGTATATGCGAGGGATGCCTAGCCGGTTCGCTGGTTTATCTCCCTTTGAGATCATCACTGCACGGGCGATGCCTCTGCCAGCAGCAGCTCCCTCCACCTCCAACAGACTACCATTGGCTCTAACTGACGACACTGTTCTGTCCTATGTTGCGGCACTGAGCAAACGAGTGAGGGAAATACATGCACTGGTCTCTCATGCTCAGCCTGTCCCAGGTCAGGAACGTCTCCACACTCTTGTGGAGGGAGACAGGGTTATGGTCAAGGCATGGGTTAGGCCTAGCTGTCTTAATCCCCGCTGGAAGGGTCCATACACGGTGCTATTAACGACCGACACAGCAGTCAAGGTACAGGGTCTGAAAACCTGGGTTCATGCTAGCCACACCAAGAGGGTTAGACCAGAGCCTGTGCACCCAGTAGATCCCCAGAAGTTCCCTGCCACTGAGTTGGGTCCCTCAGCACCACCACATCAAGCTCTGAGAGGGCAAGGTCTGGCTCACAACGAGACCAGATATGACCTACGCCCCAGAAATGAGGGGTCGCTCTGAAGCCACCCCAGAAAGAACGGGATCTGTCTGGGAAGATCGTTAAACCTTCCCTGCACCTGTCAGGCTCAGCATCTCCCTCAAAGAGACGTGGCTTTTACAAACATTACAAGCTCCAGCTGTATGAACTTTTTCTAATCAGAGGATCGGTTGCTAGCACTATCAGGTGCATGCCAGCTGTAGGGTACCGGTCCTCAGTCCAGGATCAGTACTGGGATCATCATGTTACCTTGCTTACCTGCCTAAAAGGCATTTCTAGACCCTTACCAGCCCAGGATCAGTACTGGGAACATCATGTTACCTTGCTTATCTGCCAGAAAGGCATTTCTAGACTGTTATCAGCCCAGGATCAGTACTGGTATCAGCCTGGCTGTAAATAGGCCTACCTTGTGTGACTTTTGATGTACCGGCTCAGGATCAGTACTGAGAAAGTGCACAGTCCTTTGTTGTCGGAAGAAGGTCACAGAGGTCTACCCCTCGGTAGTCCTGATGCTTATCAACGGAAACACAGTCCTCTCTAAACTGGAAATTAGGTGCTTCCTGAACCTTTATTTGCTTCTGCCTCCCACCTGCACCACGTGACCCACCTGTCAGGGACTGCAGCCCTGTATAGGCCCCAACCTCATCATAAAGACTTTGGAGGTTAACTGTCTTCTCCCCGTGGAAGCAAAAACTTTGAAGCACCCAGTGCACTGAGTCCTCAATAAAAACGAGACCTGCTGCTAAGAGTATCAGTGAATATTAGAATGGTTGTGATTAAAGTGTTTTAATTAATGAAGACAAGTAGGAAAGGAGATGTAACGATCAGAAGAGCATAATAATGACACTGAACGATGGGAAAGAAATGAGAATGTGACGTTGGTTGAAGAAGAAGGGTTGAAGATGTGTTAGAAAGGACGTAATGACATGGAAGATGAATTAAAGTATTTGAAGGTTAAGGAGGCGGATTAAAGAGACTATGAAAAGAAATGAGAAGGCAATTAGATGTTGGGTTAGGATGAATTTGAGGAAGATGGTCATATGACATGAGAGACTAAGGAGGAAGAGGACGAATATAGACATTGGAAATGTTTGGAAATGAATTTGAAAAGTTGAATTTGGTATTTTGTGTAAATATTTAATATGAAATTAATGAAAAGTTAAGTCATATAATATGAATATGAATTGGGAATAATGTGAAGTTTATGAAGTAAAAGAATTATGTCAAGGTTGTATTAGTACCTACCTCACGGTGCCTGCTCAGACCCTTAGCTTTATATTATTTTGCTTATTACACAGTGTCCCTGAAAACCACCCCACCGCTCCTTTACCTGTTATTTATTACAGTTTTCCTGCGAACTGCCCACTGAGAGCTCTGTACAACCACCGACCTCGTGAAGCCGATCAGTGCCGCCTCTCACTGAGTGCCAGATCATGTCACCACTTGCCAGCAACGTTAAAAGCTCTCTTTCTCTGCGCACCTTCATGTGGCTTCTGCTCCCCCTCGCCACTGCCCTTTACAAGAACAATTTGTTTGTGCAAACCTGCCACCTTGCTGCGACTGGACTAAACGAAACAAACTGCTGGGTGTGCGCGCAGATGCCAACCCACCAATCCGCTGCCTTTCCCCTGCAAGCAGTCCCTGCCAATCTCTCAGACTTGCTGCACAAAAATCCTAAGTCCGCCGGCGAGCGGCTAGAACAGTCGGTTCTAGATGTAAACTACGAAGCATCGTTTCCTGTGTGTTTTCGGTGGCCAGCCCGACCAGGAGTCACCGACCTAGGCACCACAAGCCGTTGTCTAGCAACCATCGTTCGTTCTCCCCGTCCGCCTGCAGCCATCTCTGGGAGTGTCTCTCAGGTACTCGCCTCTGCCCTGAACCTGTCAATTGGGCTCAACTCTCCTGGCGAAGAATTTCCACTTCTGGCGGCTGCCTGCAGAGTCTGGATGGAACCTTCGTTGGCGTGCCGTGCTGAGGAACCTTGGGAGGCACAAGAAGACTACTACTGGATCTGTGGCCATCGGGCCTACAAACATCTGCCCACCATCTGGAGCGGCAGCTGCGCGCTGGGCCGTGTCGTGCCCGCCATAAGACTAACAAAGGAGAGACCTGTGGGCAAGATCAGAAATGCCCGTGACCTTGTGCAAAGCAAAGACATCGTGAACACGTACCATCCGTTAACTGACGTGGACTTGTACCTGTCATCAGTTATCCCCACTGTGGGGGTAGTAAGAGTGGGTTGGGCGGTCTATCGGTTACAGGCCATCATGGAACTGATCTCTAATGACACTGCTGAGGCTTTGCAAACACTGGCGCTGGAGCAGAGAGAGCTAAGGAGGCTGGCCCTGCAAAATCGTATGGCTCTGGACTTGATCTTGGCCTCAAGTGGGGGAGCATGTGCCCTGATCGGCTCCGAGTGTTGTGTATTTGTGCCTGACCGCTCAGCGGAAGTATTTGACCACGCCAAGCACATTTCCTCACTAGGTGCCCAGGCAATAGACACTTCGCATGAGTGGCTGATGAAGGTGAAGGAGTGGTTTGGGTCTTGGTTGGGCAAGCTAGTGTCAGGGATAGTAGGAGTTGTAATAGGCATTATAATATTAATTATGTGTTTAAAGGTTTGTTATTATGTGATTAGCCGCTGTTGTTGTAACCCGGTCACGGTTAAGCCATTAATGCTGAACCTGGACGAGACCTTCAATGATATGGAGTATGAACTTGAAATGGATGAAATTGCCCGTCTGTACCAAATAGAAGTATAAAACTTTACTGAACACTTGAAGTTGGGCCATGCGGGCTCACTTTGAAGCAGTGATCCCTTGGCCCAAGAGGAGGGATTGTCGTATCTGAAAAACACCACTCTAAAATGTTGCATTTTCATTTTCAGCCTTTAGCTCAGAACCAGGCTACTACGCACCAAGTCTGTGCCACACAACAACTATGGGAAACTGGGTTATGCCTGAACACAGTGTTTTGCACCTTATGCCACCCTGCTATTATTAGCACACGTGTCAGAACGCGACCCTATCACCCCACACTGACTCTTGCATTCGGGGCCCCTTTCAAATTCGGTTTTGCATGCAGTTTCAGCTCAAGTGACCTTTTCAGGCTGGCATCTGACAAATGTTAAAATACACACTTTACACGTTATGTTTCATGTTTGGTCTCTTTCTGTTCCCCTGACCGAATGCCAACTTATGGCGTTGCCCCCACAATTATAACTATTACCATTAATCCTGCATGTATATCCCAGGGTATGTTCACATTTCACTTTTAGTTAAAACCCCAGTTTCTGCCTGCAAGCTGAACAGCCCCTCCCTTTCCCCCTCCCACCTCTGCAACCTTCAGGCCCAAGCCGACCCTCCCCCGAAGGTTATCAGGGCCCTGCCTCTCATGGCCTGGGGTCCCAGGCTCAGCACATGGCTGATAGGCGTCAGCCATTTTGAAACCCTCCCTTAGAGACCCTGGGGTCACAGGTCAAAGGTAGCCAGTCTTCCTGAAGTCCCCAGCAACAGTTACGTGATTGGTGGAAGCCCCTGGGCCCTCTGAGACTAGCTCTGACCCTTCCTAACTTGCCCCCAGGCTTAGAGGGTGGGTCCCTCTGAGCATGGCTGCACCCCTGGGAGGGTCTGGGGTACCATTTGGTGTAAGTGCCAAAAATGGGTTGCGGCCAGAGACCCTATATAACAGGGAAACTTGAGCTGTTCTCTCTCTTGTACCCTGCATCCTCCTGCGAGAAGCCTGCCAGATGTCTGCAGCTGCCGCCCCTCCCCCTTCTTGGGCTTAGTCTGGCCTGGCACTGTGGTGGTGCTGACCTCCAGCCTGGTAAGGATGGCTCCCCACCCAGACCCAGGGATCCCACTGCACGGTAGCTTAGGCAGGGCTTCTCCTCCTGTACCCTTTCTCTTACCCTTTCCCCCTTTTTCCTCCCTAACCCACCCTGTCCTTGTGTACTCTCCTGAACCCCCCTAGTACTTCCCCCCCCTTAACTGCCCTTGGCCTGCCCACCTCAACCCCTCCTTACCCTCCCCCCCGGTTCCCCTTCCCCTGTAAGTTCAGTATGGTGTAGTCCCCTGCCCCAGGCCCTCCCCTTTGAGTCCTCCATGCCCCCTTGTGAGTCTGGTTCCTGCCCCCCCTCCAGTGTGTTGCAGCCCCCCCCTCTGTCCCCCCCAGTGTGTTGCAGCCCCTATGTACCCCAACCCCCCAGTGTTGCAGCTC
>JAXCLM010025557.1:0-10700 GCA_035583075.1 Eurycea guttolineata | reverse complement strand
AAAGGTCAGTGCCTGCAGGAGCGAACGACCCGATACAGGGGTCGTGAAATGACAGTATGCCCCCTCCTGGAAGCCCCCGGACGATCAGGGTGAGAGGCGTGAAAGGCACGGGTAAGTAGGGGGGCATGAACCTGCGAAGCGGGTTCCCAAGAACGCTCAGAAAGATCATAACCCCGCCAGCTAACCAAATACTCCAACCTACCCCGACGAAGGCGGGAGTTGCAAATAGCGTCTACCTCATACTCGGCATGACCGGCAACCCTAAGAGGGGGGGGTCGGAAAGGAAGACGATTAGGAAAGTCACCAGAGACAACAGGTTTCAACAAGGAAACGTGAAAGGTAGGATGTACCCTCCACCTAGCCGGAAGGCGAAGGCGGACGGATACCGGATTGATAATACGAGTAATGGGAAAGGGACCAACATACTTAGGGGACAGGGACTTAGAAAGTCCACCCAACGAGAGGTTAGAGGAAGAAAGCCATACCAGATCACCCACCTGATAAGCGGGAGCCGGGCGACGACGCCGGTCGGCGTGACGCTTCATGGCAGCCACCGCTCTGGCCAGGTTAGAACGAAGGCGATCACGGCAGGTAGAGAGCATAGCCAACCTCTGATCAACAGCAGGGACGGCCGAGGCCGGGCCCCAATCCAAAGGAAACGCCCGCGGGTGGAGACCCGACAGGGCAAAAAAGGGGCTGACACCCGTGGCCGAATGATCAGCATTGTTGATAGAAAATTCAGCCAAGGGAAGGAGGGAGGACCAATCATCCAAAGAGCGGGAAACAAAACAGCGCAGGTAATCCTTCAAGGTTTTATTAACACGCTCTGCGGCACCGTTAGATTGGGGATGAAAGGCAGAGGAGAGGGCACGATCAACCCTTAGAGCGGAACACAAGGCCGACCAAAACCTAGAAGTAAATTGGGGGCCGCGGTCGGAAACAATGACCTGAGGCAAGCCATGCAGCCGATAGACCTCCCGAACAAAGACCTCCGCCAGAACAGACGCGGAAGGAAGCTGAGGAAGGGGAACAAAATGTACCATCTTAGAAAAGGTATCCACCACGGTCAAAACAACAGTATGACCCCGAGACCTGGGCAACTCCACAACGAAATCAAGCGAAACAGTATGCCAGGGGTAAGGGGCCACAGGCAAAGGATGCAATAAGCCTTGAGGAAGACCAGGAGAAGGCTTAGCCTGAGCACAAACAGAGCAGGACGCTACATAAGCGGATACATCCCTGGACATAGCCGGCCACCACACCACCCTCCGTAAAAGGGAAAGAGTGGCCCGAACGGCACGGTGACCCGAGGAAGGGCAATCATGATAGAGAGACATGGCAAAACGCTGATGAACGGGATCCAGCAACACCAGCAGACCGTCCTTGAAAAGAAGACCCTGGCGAAGAGAGAAAGAGTCCTGACGGAGATAAGAAGAGAGAGCAGGGTGATCCGTAGTGGCTGCACGTACATCCTGGAGGGCATAGGAAACGACGCACAGAAAGCGCCTAGGGCGAAGAATGGGCTCAAGGGGAAAGGAGGAAGCCCCGACGAAAACCGGGGAGCGAGAAAGTGCATCGGCCAAGAGATTCCGAGAGCCAGGAATATAAGTAATGTCAAAGTCAAACTGAGAAAAATAGAAGGCCCAACGGGCCTGACGTGGGTTCCTGCAATCCATGGACTTCAGCACGGTGAGATTCTTGTGGTCCGTCCGAACCAAAAAGGGATGACGAGCACCGAGCAACAAGTGACGCCACTCCGTGCAGGCAGTTTTTATGGCCAAGAGCTCCTTTTCAATAGTGGAGTAATTCTGCTCCGCCGGCAAGAGCTGCCTAGAATAATAAGCTACCGGAAACTCCAGGGTACCCGAGGGAGAAGATTCTCCAGCCTGCAACAAGACCGCGCCAACGGCATAGTCCGAAGCGTCCGTTTCAAGGATGAAAGGACAAGTTTCATCAGGAACCCGAAGGACGGGAGCCGTAGTAAACAGTCGTTTAAGATGGTGAAAGGCACGGTCCGCTTCGGGCGACCAGAGAGCCGAGGAGGCACCGCCCAGCAGAACCGTGATGGGTTTAATGATGCGAGAGAAGGCAGGGATGAAACGCCGGTAGTAATTAGCAAGACCAATGAATTGTTGGATTGCCTTAACAGAAGCAGGAGTGGGCCAATCCAAAATAGCCCTTACCTTACGTGGGTCCATGCACACCCCATCCTTAGACAGGACATGACCAAGATACTCCACTGAGGATTGAGCAAACACACACTTTTCGGGTTTGCAATAGAGGGAGTTAGCCAACAAGCGACTCAAAACCGTACGAGTGTGAGAGACATGAAGCAAGGGATCCGAAGAAAAAACCAAGATGTCATCCAGGTAAATGATAACAAACAACTGTAAAATGTCAGAGAAGATGGTATCAATAAATCTCTGGAACACGGATGGAGCATTAACAAGACCAAAAGGCATGACGGCATATTCAAAGAGCCCAAAGGGAGTGCGGAAGGCCGTCTTCCATTCATCGCCTTGGGCGATCCGAAGAAGGTGGTAGGCACCACGCAAATCAAGCTTAGAAAAAATCGTGGCACCTTTAACGGAATCCAAAATGTCCGATATGAGCGGCAGAGGATAGCGATCCTTAATAGTAACGGCATTCAAACCCCGATAATCGATACAAGGGCGCAAGTCGCCGGATTTCTTAGCCACAAAAAACAGGGGCGCCCCGGCCGGAGACCGGGAGGGCCTGATAAGACCATTGGCCAGATTCTCGTCCAGATAGCGCCGAAGGACCGTCTTTTCCTCACAAGTAAGTCGATACATGCGACCATAAGGAACCAAGGCGTCCGGAGGAATGTCAATACGACAGTCCGTGGGACGGTGCGGGGGCAACGGACGGGCCTGAACATCATCAAAAACGGCAGCAAAGTCGGCAAACTCGGGAGGAATACCGACCGGTAGCACCCCCGAGACCTGCCCCTTAACGGGGGCGGGAGGGGGGGAGAAGGTCCAATGGGACTGTGTCATACATTGCCGAGAACAAAAGGTAGAAGTGAAGGTGAGAACGCCAGTCTCCCAATTAACAGCCGGATTGTGGCGACGAAGCCAAGGAAGGCCCAAAATAAAGGGAAAACGAGGGGACTTGATGAGGTCCCAAGAAAGAATTTCCTTATGCAGCCCCATTTCCAAAGATATTGGAAAGGTTTGTAGAGACACAGGACCAGAGGATATGGGGGAGCCATCTATGGTCTCCACAAAGGTGGCAGTAGACTTGTTCTGAATGGGCAGCTGATGCTTAGAAACCCAGTCAATGTCTGCAAAAAGGCCACCGGCACCACAATCCAACAGAGCATAAGACATAACAGAATGTGTTGACCAAGAAACTTTAACCGGCAATAAGAGAAGAGCGTTCTCGTCTTTAGCCACAGAAATGGGGCTTTGAAACCCGCGGTCACCAAGGTAAACCCCTACGCCTTGGGACCTTAAGAGTTTCCCTTCGTCTTCTTGGGACGCACAGGACATTCGCGAACCATATGTCCCGGTTGCCCACAGTATAGGCATAAGCCATTAGTCCTTCGGCGAACCCGTTCAGCCTCCGTTAAAGGACCTCTGGCTGAACCCAACTGCATAGGTTCTTCGGGAGAAGACAAGCTCATACGTGGTGGGGTCAATGGAGGCTTAAACAACACGCTCTTCTTCCGTTCATTTTTCCGTTCCAGTAAACGGAACTCTATCTGCAGAGCTAAATCGAAAAGAGCTTGTAAGGTCGCAGGACGAGAGCAGCGGGCAAGTTCGTCTTTGATCTCGTCCTTCAAACCTCTACGAAAAAGGACATACTGCACGTCCTCTGGCCATCTGGTCTGAGTTGCCGTAGCTCGGAATTGTGACCAGAACGTCAGCACATCCTTACTGCCTTGAGCACTCTCCAACAGAAGTTCTTCTGCAGCTTGTTTACTATGGCCACGTTCGAACATAGCTATCAAAGCCGCCTCAAAAATCGCGAAAGAGGCCAGCATAGGATCGTGGGGTTCCAGGTGGGGCGTTACCCAAGACAGAGCATTGCCCGCTAGGTGACTGATTATATATCCCATCTTCGCCCGGTCATCGGCGAAGTGTTGAGGTCTAAACAAAAATTGTATCCTATAGGCAGTTCGGAATTCCTTGAATTTGGAATGGTCCCCATTAAATTTATCAATAGAGACTCCGGTGGGGGCCGGGTCCAAGACCACTGGGGGTTTATTTTCCACTAAAGTCTTGAGCCGAAGGTTCTCTAGTTGTAGAGCCTGCACCTGTGAGGATAGCTGTTTCACAGCAGCAGTCAATTCGTCTACAGATGCCATTTGACAGAATATTTTTTGGGGCGTCTCAGCCTGTTATGCAAGCTTACCTGAGAACCGCCTCTAGAAGAAATAGGTAATTCTCCTGAGTCACCACTGCCCGACAGGGAAGTAGCGCCAAAGGTGAAAAACCAGAACCAAGGAAAGGTTGCTGGAAAAAACACCAGACCCTACACTACTCTCTCTATACTAAACTACTCTATGCTAAAGGATGGGAAAACCCTGGGAACTGCTACCTTGGACCTGCTAAGGGACAACTCCTGGCACTAACTAAAGGAAGGGGGAAGGGAATACTGCCTAGATCTAGGGGCTTCTAAAACTAAACTACCTAGCCAAAACTAATCTACACTAATATAGATAGCGAGAACACCAGAAAAGGAAGAGAAACCGAACAAAGGGAACAAAACCAAGGAGGAAGACGAGTAACGCACAGGAGACCGGAGGAAGAAGCAGGGAACAAAGAAGAAAACAGGAAAACAAGACACCGGAATACAAAGACAGAAGAAAACACCAGGAAAGGGAAGGAGTAGCACAGGAGGGCAGAACACCGGGAAAGAAGGGAAACACAGACTGGGAACACCTTAAGGAAACAATGGACTAACAGCTGGCATACACAGAAACGAGAGGACGCGACAAGGGAAACGAAGGAAAACGCCAAAAACACAGAAAGACCGGACGGGGAAGAAGGCAGAACGGACAGACCGACACGAGACACCAGAACGAACAACCAAGAACCAGACACAGCAAGAATCCAACGAGCAGGACGCGCGGCGTAAGACAGACTTACTGAGACGCGCCGAGGAAGGAATCCAGGAGGAAGAAAAAGGTCCAGGGCGGAAATGCGTAACGCAGCAGAAATGGAAAGAAAGAAAGGACAAGGACGCCGGGCGTAGGAGACGGGAAAGAGAAGAGGGACTACGGAAGTGAAGCAGGAAGGTAAACAACCAGAACAGAACAGGGAAGAAACGAGAGCGAAGGCAAAGGTCAGTGCCTGCAGGAGCGAACGACCCGATACAGGGGTCGTGAAATGACAGTATGCCCCCTCCTGGAAGCCCCCGGACGATCAGGGTGAGAGGCGTGAAAGGCACGGGTAAGTAGGGGGGCATGAACCTGCGAAGCGGGTTCCCAAGAACGCTCAGAAAGATCATAACCCCGCCAGCTAACCAAATACTCCAACCTACCCCGACGAAGGCGGGAGTTGCAAATAGCGTCTACCTCATACTCGGCATGACCGGCAACCCTAAGAGGGGGGGGTCGGAAAGGAAGACGATTAGGAAAGTCACCAGAGACAACAGGTTTCAACAAGGAAACGTGAAAGGTAGGATGTACCCTCCACCTAGCCGGAAGGCGAAGGCGGACGGATACCGGATTGATAATACGAGTAATGGGAAAGGGACCAACATACTTAGGGGACAGGGACTTAGAAAGTCCACCCAACGAGAGGTTAGAGGAAGAAAGCCATACCAGATCACCCACCTGATAAGCGGGAGCCGGGCGACGACGCCGGTCGGCGTGACGCTTCATGGCAGCCACCGCTCTGGCCAGGTTAGAACGAAGGCGATCACGGCAGGTAGAGAGCATAGCCAACCTCTGATCAACAGCAGGGACGGCCGAGGCCGGGCCCCAATCCAAAGGAAACGCCCGCGGGTGGAGACCCGACAGGGCAAAAAAGGGGCTGACACCCGTGGCCGAATGATCAGCATTGTTGATAGAAAATTCAGCCAAGGGAAGGAGGGAGGACCAATCATCCAAAGAGCGGGAAACAAAACAGCGCAGGTAATCCTTCAAGGTTTTATTAACACGCTCTGCGGCACCGTTAGATTGGGGATGAAAGGCAGAGGAGAGGGCACGATCAACCCTTAGAGCGGAACACAAGGCCGACCAAAACCTAGAAGTAAATTGGGGGCCGCGGTCGGAAACAATGACCTGAGGCAAGCCATGCAGCCGATAGACCTCCCGAACAAAGACCTCCGCCAGAACAGACGCGGAAGGAAGCTGAGGAAGGGGAACAAAATGTACCATCTTAGAAAAGGTATCCACCACGGTCAAAACAACAGTATGACCCCGAGACCTGGGCAACTCCACAACGAAATCAAGCGAAACAGTATGCCAGGGGTAAGGGGCCACAGGCAAAGGATGCAATAAGCCTTGAGGAAGACCAGGAGAAGGCTTAGCCTGAGCACAAACAGAGCAGGACGCTACATAAGCGGATACATCCCTGGACATAGCCGGCCACCACACCACCCTCCGTAAAAGGGAAAGAGTGGCCCGAACGGCACGGTGACCCGAGGAAGGGCAATCATGATAGAGAGACATGGCAAAACGCTGATGAACGGGATCCAGCAACACCAGCAGACCGTCCTTGAAAAGAAGACCCTGGCGAAGAGAGAAAGAGTCCTGACGGAGATAAGAAGAGAGAGCAGGGTGATCCGTAGTGGCTGCACGTACATCCTGGAGGGCATAGGAAACGACGCACAGAAAGCGCCTAGGGCGAAGAATGGGCTCAAGGGGAAAGGAGGAAGCCCCGACGAAAACCGGGGAGCGAGAAAGTGCATCGGCCAAGAGATTCCGAGAGCCAGGAATATAAGTAATGTCAAAGTCAAACTGAGAAAAATAGAAGGCCCAACGGGCCTGACGTGGGTTCCTGCAATCCATGGACTTCAGCACGGTGAGATTCTTGTGGTCCGTCCGAACCAAAAAGGGATGACGAGCACCGAGCAACAAGTGACGCCACTCCGTGCAGGCAGTTTTTATGGCCAAGAGCTCCTTTTCAATAGTGGAGTAATTCTGCTCCGCCGGCAAGAGCTGCCTAGAATAATAAGCTACCGGAAACTCCAGGGTACCCGAGGGAGAAGATTCTCCAGCCTGCAACAAGACCGCGCCAACGGCATAGTCCGAAGCGTCCGTTTCAAGGATGAAAGGACAAGTTTCATCAGGAACCCGAAGGACGGGAGCCGTAGTAAACAGTCGTTTAAGATGGTGAAAGGCACGGTCCGCTTCGGGCGACCAGAGAGCCGAGGAGGCACCGCCCAGCAGAACCGTGATGGGTTTAATGATGCGAGAGAAGGCAGGGATGAAACGCCGGTAGTAATTAGCAAGACCAATGAATTGTTGGATTGCCTTAACAGAAGCAGGAGTGGGCCAATCCAAAATAGCCCTTACCTTACGTGGGTCCATGCACACCCCATCCTTAGACAGGACATGACCAAGATACTCCACTGAGGATTGAGCAAACACACACTTTTCGGGTTTGCAATAGAGGGAGTTAGCCAACAAGCGACTCAAAACCGTACGAGTGTGAGAGACATGAAGCAAGGGATCCGAAGAAAAAACCAAGATGTCATCCAGGTAAATGATAACAAACAACTGTAAAATGTCAGAGAAGATGGTATCAATAAATCTCTGGAACACGGATGGAGCATTAACAAGACCAAAAGGCATGACGGCATATTCAAAGAGCCCAAAGGGAGTGCGGAAGGCCGTCTTCCATTCATCGCCTTGGGCGATCCGAAGAAGGTGGTAGGCACCACGCAAATCAAGCTTAGAAAAAATCGTGGCACCTTTAACGGAATCCAAAATGTCCGATATGAGCGGCAGAGGATAGCGATCCTTAATAGTAACGGCATTCAAACCCCGATAATCGATACAAGGGCGCAAGTCGCCGGATTTCTTAGCCACAAAAAACAGGGGCGCCCCGGCCGGAGACCGGGAGGGCCTGATAAGACCATTGGCCAGATTCTCGTCCAGATAGCGCCGAAGGACCGTCTTTTCCTCACAAGTAAGTCGATACATGCGACCATAAGGAACCAAGGCGTCCGGAGGAATGTCAATACGACAGTCCGTGGGACGGTGCGGGGGCAACGGACGGGCCTGAACATCATCAAAAACGGCAGCAAAGTCGGCAAACTCGGGAGGAATACCGACCGGTAGCACCCCCGAGACCTGCCCCTTAACGGGGGCGGGAGGGGGGGAGAAGGTCCAATGGGACTGTGTCATACATTGCCGAGAACAAAAGGTAGAAGTGAAGGTGAGAACGCCAGTCTCCCAATTAACAGCCGGATTGTGGCGACGAAGCCAAGGAAGGCCCAAAATAAAGGGAAAACGAGGGGACTTGATGAGGTCCCAAGAAAGAATTTCCTTATGCAGCCCCATTTCCAAAGATATTGGAAAGGTTTGTAGAGACACAGGACCAGAGGATATGGGGGAGCCATCTATGGTCTCCACAAAGGTGGCAGTAGACTTGTTCTGAATGGGCAGCTGATGCTTAGAAACCCAGTCAATGTCTGCAAAAAGGCCACCGGCACCACAATCCAACAGAGCATAAGACATAACAGAATGTGTTGACCAAGAAACTTTAACCGGCAATAAGAGAAGAGCGTTCTCGTCTTTAGCCACAGAAATGGGGCTTTGAAACCCGCGGTCACCAAGGTAAACCCCTACGCCTTGGGACCTTAAGAGTTTCCCTTCGTCTTCTTGGGACGCACAGGACATTCGCGAACCATATGTCCCGGTTGCCCACAGTATAGGCATAAGCCATTAGTCCTTCGGCGAACCCGTTCAGCCTCCGTTAAAGGACCTCTGGCTGAACCCAACTGCATAGGTTCTTCGGGAGAAGACAAGCTCATACGTGGTGGGGTCAATGGAGGCTTAAACAACACGCTCTTCTTCCGTTCATTTTTCCGTTCCAGTAAACGGAACTCTATCTGCAGAGCTAAATCGAAAAGAGCTTGTAAGGTCGCAGGACGAGAGCAGCGGGCAAGTTCGTCTTTGATCTCGTCCTTCAAACCTCTACGAAAAAGGACATACTGCACGTCCTCTGGCCATCTGGTCTGAGTTGCCGTAGCTCGGAATTGTGACCAGAACGTCAGCACATCCTTACTGCCTTGAGCACTCTCCAACAGAAGTTCTTCTGCAGCTTGTTTACTATGGCCACGTTCGAACATAGCTATCAAAGCTGCCTCAAAAATCGCAAAGGAGGCCAGCATAGGATCGTGGGGTTCCAGGTGGGGTGTTACCCAAGACAGAGCATTGCCCGCTAGGTGACTGATTACATATCCCATCTTCGCCCGGTCCTCGGCGAAGTGTTGAGGTCTAAACAAAAATTGTATCCTATAGGCAGTTCGGAATTCCTTGAATTTGGAAGGGTCCCCATTAAACTTTTCAATAGAGACTCCGGTGGGGGCCGGGTCCAAGACCACTGGAGGTTTATTTTCCACTAAAGTTTTGAGCCGGAGGTTCTCTAGTTGTAGAGCCTGCACCTGTGAGGATAGCTGTTTCACAGCAGCAGTCAATTTGTCTACAGATGCCATTGACAGAATATTTTTTTGGGCGTCTCAGCCTGTTATGCAAGCTTACCTGAGAACCGCCTCTAGAAGAAATAGGTAAATCTCCTGAGTCACCACTGCCCAGTAGGGAAGTAGCGCCAAAGGTGAAAAACCAGAACCAAGGGAAGGTTGCTGGAAAAAACACCGGGCCCTACACTACTCTCTCTGTACTAAACTACTCTATGCTAAAGGATGGGAAACCCTGGGAACTGCTACCTGGGACCTACTAAGGGACAACTCCTGGCACTAACTAAAGGAAGGGGGAGAGGAAATACTGTCTAAATCTAGGGGCTTCTAATACTAAACTACCTAGCCGAAACTAATCTACACTAATATAAATAGGAGAGAACACCAGAAAAAGGACGAGTAACAGAACAAAAAGGAGGAAGGCGAGCAACGATACCGAGGGGCACAGGAGACCGGAGGAAAAAACTGGGAAACAAAGAGGAGGGAGCAAGAAAAACCAGACACCGGAATACAGAGACAAATGAAAACACCAGGAAAGGGAAGGAGGAGCACAGGAGGGCTGAACACCGGGAGAGAAGGGAAACACAGACTGGGAACACCTCAAGGAAACAATGGACCAAATACAGACATACACAGAAACGAGAGGACACGACAAGGGAAACGAAAGGGGAAACGCCAAATACACAGAGGAACCGGAAGAGAAGAACAACAGAACGGAAAGACAGACAGACACGAGACACCAGAACGAACGACCACGAACCAAACACAGCAAGAATCCAACAAGCAGGACGCGCGGCGTAAGACGGACTTACTGAGACGCGCCGAGGAAGGAATACAGGAGGAAGAAAAAGGTCCAGGGCGGAAATGCGTCACGAAGCAGAAATGGAAAGGAAGAAAGGACAAGGACGCCGGGCGTAGGAGACGGGAAAGAGAAGAGGGACTACGGAAGTGAAGCAGAAAGGTAAACAACCAGAACAGAACAAGGAAGGAACGAGAGCGAAGGCGAAAGGTCAGTGCCTGCAGGAGCGAACGACCCGATACAGGGGTCGTGAAATGACAGTATGCCCCCTCCTGGAAGCCCC
>JAXCLM010024447.1:0-10733 GCA_035583075.1 Eurycea guttolineata | reverse complement strand
CAGCAAGCCCGGGACCCACGTCTGGGCATACCCGGCCCACTTGGGGTGACTTTCACAAAACACAAAAAGTGATGGTTTGAGAATCACCACATACTGGGGATCAAACAATCTGGGTTCCGCCCTAGCCACGGAACTGAGACCGCATTACTTGACCTAAAGATTCAACTCGATAACATTAAGGACTCTGGTCACATAGCGCTCCTCTTGCTCCTCGACCTGTCGGCAGCGTTCGACCTGGTCAATCATCCAACCCTGTGCCACCATCTAATCACTGCAGCAAGCTTCTCCCAACACGCTACCGATTGGGTCGCTTCGTTCCTAGAGGGCCGAACCTCCCGGGTCTTTGCGGACTCAGCCGCTGCCCACCCTACCCCTGTTGCCTGTGGAGTCCCTCAAGAGTCCTGTGTGTCGCCAACCCTGTACAACATTTACACTAAACTGCTTTTTGATGTACTGGACTCCATCAGAGTCCGGTACACCAACTACGCGGATGATACACAGGTCCTGCTCCCACTCTCGGGCGATTACACCCAAGACTCCCTCGCCATCAACCGTATCTAGACATCATTCAGGCATGGATGGCCAAACATCTTCTATGCCTGAATGATGACAAAACCGAACTCCTGATTGTCGGTTCTCTGTTACGCCTAAAAAACCTAGACCCCGACTATGCCTCCTTCTCCATTGACGGCAATACCATACCCGTTTCTAAATCTGTAAAAACCTTGGGTGTTTACATAGAATCGGATATAAGTATGGCCCAACAAGCTAATGTTATTTCCTCCACCTCAGCCTATACCACCAAGCTGATTAACCTGTGCCGCCCCTTCATCTCTACCGATAACTGTCTTACCCTAGCTAGAGCGCTCATCCTTAGCAAACTTGACTATTGCAACGTCCTATTCATCGGTTGCTCCGAAAGCATTATGAACCAACTGCAAGTGACGCAAAACAACACCCTCAGAGCTGCAGTCGGGCTGAAAAGACGCAATCACATCACGGCAGTGCGCAGAGACGCTCACTGGCTCCCTATTCGTTCCCGTGTTCAATTTAAAGCCCTCACCATCGCCCACCATTGCCTCTCGGGCTCAGCACCAAAATACCTTTCTACCACCCTGAAGAGAAAATCCACAACATGAGCCCTTCGCTCCAACAACCTTCACTTACTTGAGACGTCACGCTTCAAGCTGAAAACTGCAGGAGGTGCCAGCTTCACTGCAGTCGCCCCCGCTCTGTGGAACCAGCTCCCCATCCTGCTACGGGCTGAACCATCCTACTGACAATTCAGAAAGCACCTGAAAACCACCCTCTTCAACTAAGAAACTCTACGTGGTATACACTCTACAACCTCACCTACATTGACACTCCTACTTTTTACCATACATGTTCTTTTCTGTACATAACAAGTGCCTAGATTCCCCCGGGTTTGGGGTGCTCTACAAATGCAATAAATAAATAAATAAATAAATAAATAATATTACATTCAACCAGAGTCCCTCAAATGCAGTCTGGCTTGGGCTGCCAACAATAGTGTGTTCTCTCCATCAGTCCAGCATTTGAAACAGGTGGGTTAAAATACAATCCATCTGATTTTAGGTAAGAAGCATTTCATTTCACCACCAGATACCATAGCTTTATATATATAACATATATTGTGTCCATAAATTAAAGCCTTTACCATTCTCTACCATTCTTGAAGTTATATGTAGGGCATTTCAAACCAGTAAAAACAGTTCCCAAGCTGAAAATCTTTCACATTTCACAATTGCTCCTGAGACTCTGGGATTCAACTGCAGTAACTTTGCCATTATAACAGACTGCTTCTCATTGGCTTAAGGTTGCAGCGCCACCTACTTGTTGTCTATGGTTTAATTCACTGCTCAGAAGACTTTGCTGGGAATTCAGTAGACTTCTCCCCGTAGGCTTGCTTTTTGAGCCTTATGCATTAGGTCTTTGCTGTTCTGATACTGTGTTTGCGAGTGACGATATCCTCACCACTGTATTTGCTACAGTAAGCAGCACTTGTTATGTGCAAGTGAAGCTTGAACTGGTGCTATCAGTGGCCATACAGTAAATAAAACCAATTCCCTTAACACGATCTCCATAAGTAAATTGCAAGGTAGAGAGATGTGTTGTTATATCCGAATTGGCTATCTCCTCCCTCAATATAATAATAATAATAATAATAATAATAATAATAATAATAATAATAATAATAATAATAATAATAATAATAATAATAATAAAAAAGTTTTATTTGGCGACAGTATGCCCGAAGGCTTCAGGCCGCACTACATGAATCACATAGACATAGCATGATAAATACACAACAGACAAATAAAAACCATATATACAACAGAGAAGCAAGACCCACGCAACTGATCCTCAGTCATTTTCTCTGAAGAACAATTTAAGCGCCCGTTTGAAAGGCTCCCACTTAGGAATGGCTCTGATATGGGCGGGAAGAGAGTTCCATACTTTGGTAGCACAAACGCCCACCGTCGTGCCCCCTTTCGTGGATTTATGGTACCTGGGTGGTCTAAAGTCCCAGCAGTGGGTGACTCTCTGTGGGCGTATGAGTAATGACTTATCAAACCACCTATGGGAGTAACTGGGGCCCTGACAATGTGCAGCTTTCCAAGCTCACGAGCATAGCTTAATTTCAATTTGCGCTCTCACCGGTAGCCAACCCAGTTGCTTCCTAGCATTGGTGATGTGAGCTTGTCTTAGGAGGGCGTTAATCATCCTCACTGCCCTGTTCTATATTTTCTCTAGCTTACGTAGGTTTTTGGCTGAACAGCCTGCATAAAACGAGTTACAGTACTGAATCCTGGACAGAACCAGTGCCTGACATATCTGTTTGTGGTGTTTGTATGCCATAAGGGGTAGGAGAGGAGCAAGTTGGTTCATGGTGTAATTGGACGATTTTGACACCCCACTGATCTGAGATGTGGGGTCAAGATTGGCGTTGATGATGACACCCAGATCTCTGGACTCGAGGGACGCCTCCGGGACCGCCCCCATCTCAGTCGGCCAGGGTAGCTCAGGCATAATATGGCCTTTAATGCCTGGAGCTAGGAGGACCTCTATTTTGTCTGCATTCAGATACAGCCAATTGGAGGCCATCCAGTTCCGGATCATACGGAGCCCCTGTTCGATGGTGGGTGTGGACTCGTGCTCTGCCCTCAGGTCCACTACGATCTGAGTGTCGTCTGCGTACATTTGAAAAAGGAGACCATACTCCTGCATGAGGACTGCCAAAGGTTGCATGTAGACATTAAAGAGGATGGGGGAGAGAGCCGAGCCTTGAGGGACCCCGTAAGGAGTGTCCCTCTTGGAAGAACTCAACCCATCTCTTTGTACTACCTGCGATCGATCACTGAGGAAGGATTGGAACCAGCACCATGTTGTGCTGGTAATTCCCCCCACTGTGGTCAGTCTCTGTAGCAGTATATCGTGGTCGATGGTGTCAAAAGCCGCCGACAGGTCTAGAAGAATCAGGGCAGCGTCTTTGCCCTGATCCGCCAACTAAAGTAATCGCTCTCGTACATCCATGATAGCTGACTCCGTACCTCTGAGCGGCCTGAATCCTGACTGGAGGTCGTGAAAGGTGGACATGTTCTCCCAGGTCGCCTGGACCTGGTCGACCACACAACTCTCTGTCAGCCTCGTTAGTATTGGAAGCTGGGTGAAGGGTCGGTAATTCTTAAGAACCGACGAGTCCACGCCAGGCTTTATTAACAGCGGGGTAACAACTCCACACTTCTAGTAGTTAGGCAGAGCACCAGATTGCAGGCTAAGGTTGACCAGGAATGCTAGATCTACTTCCAGAACAGGGCAGAGGCATTGTAAGGTGGTGGTGGGCATGGCGTCATTTTTGGATGTGGAGGGCCCTAGTTTCCTGAAGATACACCCTACTTCCTGGGGGCTTAGAGTAGCGAAGGTTGAGAAAGTGTGAGGGCCAGCTTGGGTGGTGACATTGGCCGTAGTGGCCTGCGTGGTGGCTGATGGTTTGGGTATGGCATCCCGCAGCATGGTGACTTTGTCCAAGAAAAAGTCATTGAAAACATCCACTGAGGGGGTCGTATGCACACTTGTACAGAAATATGGAAAAGGAAGAACCATCGAACTCCGCCCCATCAGATCTTCTCCAGTTTTGGCATGCACAACCCCACCTCTCACTAATTTGTGTGTATGTGGCGCACAGCTAAACAAACTGTGCTGAAAGTTTGCACAAACATTTTAAGATGTCATATTATTTACATTCCTTTACCATTCTATTCTTGTGGCCTCTGTTGCATACCCTAGTAGTCAGCTCCTCCAACTGTCATATAGTACAGCTTCTACTGATTCACATTGGCATGCAGTGCTGTCAAACACAGAATGTGCTCTTCACTGGAGACCTCCTGATACTCTTTGCTCAACCTGTTGCATGATCAAGAGATGCCACCTGACATGGGAACAGTGATGCTGACAATAGTCACTGCCTGGCTTTTCTTTTTTGTGTGCCTCATTCTGTAGTGACCTTTAGCCAGCCACCAGGAAGTAGCAGTGACATATATTTGAGTTACTTCAGGAACCCAAACATCACTAAATTATTATAATCAATGTATCGGGAGACAAAGTTCATCCTCTGCACAGCTATGCCTACAGGGCCTCCAGAGACTGTCAAATGTCCATAGATAACAAAAGACCATGCTGTTACCCCTTCACCCTTTGTTGGGACCACATCCCAACTGAGGCAGATTTATATGTACAACAAACAAACGCTAGGGTGAGATAAATCCTAAACAGTATTTTGCAAGTGTGCTTAATTTTGTCGCACCATGCCAACCAAACCCAGTCATTAAGGTAATGACTGGGTTTGGTTGGCATGGCAGTTGGGTACAGTAAAATTACAATTTGTGGATGTTTTACTACTGTATACAGGAAAGTAAGTTAGTTTGCCCATGTTGAAGCTGAAAAAGGCAGTAAAGAAAAGTGCTGTAAGATGGCCCTGTGTAAAAACCCACCATCACTAACTTCCAAAATCCCTTGATTTTACTAGTTTTGATAACATTTTATCTCAGTTTTTAGCAGTCAGCTCACACTTCTTTGCTTTAATAACGGTTTTATAGTTTTCATTCAGTGTGTGATTTGCTTTTATATTTGTTGTACCCTCTTTGGCAAGCCAATAAACCTGTTCTCTGTATCCCCCTTTGACCATTATGCATTCCTTATCGAGCCATAAATTGTGAATACTCTTGGAACGTGTTTTATTAAGGTTAGAGTAACTAATGGTAGAAGCAAAGTCCTTGCAAATTAAACCTAGATCAATTATGGGATCAGTATTGGTTGTATTATTATGAATATCCCATGCAACCAACAATGGATGCAAAACATCGAGGTTGCAGGTCTCCCAGTTAATGCCACCTCTAACATGGTGGCAGCTGGTTATCCAGTGTTTTATAGTGCCCTGGTCTGGCCCATTTTAGAATACAGTTTAACACAGAGCACAGTTGGGTAACAAAAATATCAGTTAAAGTGAGCCCACCTTTCAATACCCATACAAAAAATGTCTATTAGGTAATTAAATAAATGTTCCAGTGGCTGGCTGATCCAATGGGAATCTCCCATTGGCAGGGCAGACTGCAAGCACCTCTAAGAAATATTTAATCTGAATTGCACTTTAAAACTTCTAAATTCCTTAATGGGGGAACCCAAAATTTAGACTGCGCATGCAGTCTCATGAAGAGCCAGTCACACAAACATCTTCAAACAATATGCAAAGATTAACGTCCCCAGCCAGTAGGAATAGATCATCTTGATGTTCAATACATACCTTACTAATGGAAAGTAACAAGTTGCTACTCTACTGTACTTGGATGAAAATATAATAAAATACATACACATTTATAATTACCAAAGGAATCATACACTGTTGGAGGCCATTTAAACCTTATAGCTAATAAACCTTCATTCACATTAAAAACTGTCGCTTTTTCCCAGCCCCAAGGCCCGACCCTTGGATGAAACTTGTGCTGGTTTGAAAAAGTTATCAAAACCCTCCAGTTTGTGATTCTCTGCTTGTCGGGTTTCTTGATAAAGAAGTGCATCATGTAGGCCACCTAGTCTTTCCAGCTCATCCAACATCCCGAAACCAAGTTTGCCCGAGCAATTCCAGGAAATACAACAAACTAAATTTAATCTTGAATGGTATGTGTTAGAATCCTCTAATAAAGAGCGGGAAAAATGTTCCTGGGGAATTATGAGCTAAAGCTTAAAGAGGACTGGATTAGCAAAACAGCCAACATCGAATCCATGGACACTTACCTTGCTCATATGGGCCTGAAATTCCCACTGTTCCTAACGCTGCGCATGCAGAAGAACTCCCGTACTTTGATTTCTAAACTAAGGCTTGACTTGTTAAGAACGGTGGACTACAATTGTAGGATAAAAAAGGTAATCTCAAGAGGTTGTAAATGCGGTGCTAAAGTGGAAAATGCGGCCCCGCGCACAATTTCTGGTGCCAATCGTAAAACCGCAGGTTTTTTGTACCTGAAAGGAAGATTTGATATATCTACTCAAATGCGAGTGCACATTAAATATTTCGCTTTTGATATATTCAGTAAGCAGGATCAGGAATTAGGTTGGTCTGGGAGCTCTAAAGGCCTCATGCTTCTTGATGGGTCTCGCTCCTTTATTTCTATGGTGTTCTTTTTTTTTTGCTTTTTATTGTAAAATATATTCCATTATACTTCCGGAATTCTACTTGCACTATGACGTTGCTGCTATTTTTGATGTTATAAAGATGAAATATTTTTGCATTTTAAAAACCTTGCACTTTAAAAAAATCTTTGCACTTTTAAAAATATCGTATTTTTAACACCTGCAGACCTTTTCCTACTGTTGCTGCTATGAATTTTGGGACATCTGCTTTTAATATTTTTGACATATTTTTAAGTATCAGATGTATTTTGATTGATCTAATCTATTTTAACTCTGATGACTGATGATTGTTAATGTTCCTTTTGTATATAAATTTAATGGGATACATTTTCCTGAATAAAGTATTCATTCATTCGAGTTTGCCTGAGCAGTTCCCTGAAATAAAACTAACTGAGTGGTTGACAGCCTTAGATGTTGGTGAGCTACTCACAACAACTGGTGCAGGTCCAGGCCTATCTTCCTCAACATACTGAGCCATTGGAGAAGTCATACAAATATTTTCTTGCAATATTGGCTCAAAGAGAAAACCTGAGAGGACCTTGAGTGTCAGTGCATAAACCTAGATTTTCCTGCCGCATACATTCATTATTCCGAACATTACCCGCAACAGGCTCCAAATCACTAGGAAGAGCAAGACCTTAGGCCCTCATTATGAGTTGGTGCAGTAAATGAATAGGATTTACTGACCAATTCAATATTTTTGCACAAATTTGTAATTACCTGTATGAGTTTGAACACTCAGTACAATCAAGATTTTCGATATCTTGATTTTACTGAGTGTTTGCACTTGGTAAGTCACTCGGTGATACAGATTTGTCAGGACTTTGATGAATCAGCATTAACGACTGACTTTTTTCTGTAAAAGTGACAAAAATGGCACTTTTATATTTTTATTAATTCTGACCAGGCATACCTGGGCAGAATTAAGACCCCTAGGGCAAATGGTAATTCAATAGGTAATACTTTTTAAATTACCAAGTTTTGACACTTTGAATATTTTTTTTCTCAGTATAACTGAGTGTTTTCACTTGGTCAGAAAGCACTCGGTTATACCAAGTTTCATAACTCATAACACTGAAACACACTCAGTATTTTTGTTACCGAGTTTTTAACAACACGTAAAAAGGACTAAGGGTGTAAACATTTGAACTGAAAAGGATACCTGAGTTTGGGATGAAGAATGACTGTAAGGTACACTGCCTTTCATGCAGCTTTCCATATAAAAATTGAATTAACCATTTAATTAATTACTTCACCGCAAATAACCTAGTCACTAATAACAAATGTATGCTCATTATGTATGCAAATGCATGCCTGTATTAGCGGCAGACATAGAGCAGCGGAATAGTGCTTAAGATAGCCAGAGGCTTAGCACTCTAAAATGCGCAGAAATGTAATACTTTGGTTCACAAAAATAGCACACATCGCTATCTTGGTGCAACAACCCATTGGGACTCGGAAAGGCTCATGAAGGAAAAAGAATATGTCTCCCTGTGGAGCTGCAGCAGCACACAGAATTTGCTGACTCTGCACACGGTCCCAGCACCTGCAAGGGCGCAGACCTTCCCATGAGAAGAGACACCCAAGAACAATGGAAGTACAGAACTTCATATTCCTAAAAGTAACAGTAAGCTCTGCAAGACCAGTGTATCAAGGACAAATTCACGAACCAGCTCAGACCTGATCGAGCTCGGACTTGGCCCAAAAACTCCAGGTAAAATTGGCAAACCTGGGAGTCAAAGCCTGACCCCCGGACGACCCCCGCCCACCTGATGGACAAGAGTGCATTCCAATGACAGGGGCTACATTCCACTGACCAATGAGGCCAAACTAAGGGGGAGAGAAAAATTGCAACTTTTCCCAAAACCCCATAAAGGAGACATGAACCTAGAAATCGTTCTTCTCGTCCAAGCACACCACCAAGAAGGAAGCAAGACTCTTGTATTCCGTGCTCGCGGAACAGCATGCCAACAAGGGCTGAGGTGGTATGGAAGGGGAGCTTGCCTGGAGAGGATTTTACTGTGGCCTAAAGGACACTTCCTTCCCAAGTGCCTCTTCTGATAAATGGTTGTATCTGGGGTGGCAGTATAGTGGCTTACTCCATGCGTGTGAGCCAGGGGACTAGAGCACGCTCCACATTATCCCCTGGTATACCACACCCCCAGCAGCACCCTGAGCTGTTATTAGGTGCTAACCCAGTCAGATGATCGCCTGGGCTACAGCCCCTGGTATTTACATGACACCACCACATAGTTACACATAACCCAGGCAAATCACATAATAAAAGCGAGACCACATCAGGAGTGAAAAGGGTTAACAATATTTATTAAAACAAACCATGCACCCTGTAGCCTTTATAACCTGGAAGCAGGGTACATAACACAAAACAACACATCAGTGTGCCACCATAACAGGCAAAAGAGCACACTGGAAAACACACAGTTATGACACTTTGCATACAGAAACAATACACTAATCCTACAGGGAATACAAATAATAGCTCAGCACCTTATAATCGGAGACAGTGACCAGGTGCAGGGAAAGCCATGGCATGAGACAAAATCTAATTCTCAGCATCATTCCCCAGGTTACCTTAGAACCACATAAACCTATACACTAACACAAGGGATGGCACAAGAGCACAGGAAATCACACTGGCATTGTGAAAAGAGAGTCAGGCAGCAGAAGCCAAGAGCAGATTCCTAGGGAAGCAGGAGAGGCCTGGTGATATCTCTTGAAAACTGACATCACCAGGTAGAGGTTCTCTGAAATCAGAGTGAAAGAGTCCTAGAGAAAGACAAAAAGGTAAAGCAGAGAAAATGTTCCCTACGCTAAAGCATTCAGTTAAAGTATTCGCTGCAGTTCCTGCGTTGACAAATAACCCCAGCGATGACATTGGCCAGGGGTGCTGTAAAGGCCCTTTAAAGCTGGGGTGTTTACAGACTATTTCTTGGGGACGGGAACACATGGGGATGTTACCTACATTTACACGGGCACACAGGGGTTTGTTTAGAAGGGGCTTTTAGAGGGACAGACTGGGGTGTCTAGGGAATTTTACTCTAGGTCTATACACAGCTAACCTAGGGGCATTTACCTAGGCGAAAAAGGATACAGGGTGCACTCCACGGTTTACTCCATGCTCACACTAGGGGCTCTCTAGAAAGTCCCTACAGGGGCACAATACTCTGGGGTACACCACAGGGTGGGACAGGTTCCAGGGAGATGACCTAGGGTGCAGGGGTTATTATCTTGTAGTCCAGGGAAGGCATACCGGGATACCCAGGGATGTCCTAGGGATACTGGGAAGGGATAAGGTAGGTAGGTGGAGAGCAATGGGGACAGGGAGGGGTGTCACTGGGATTATGCTCTTGCGGGGAGAGGCTGAACAGGGACTCACATACAGGATACAGAAACATGGCACATTATGGGTTAGGAGAGGTTCCAGGGGCAAGCGGGGGGGCACAACCAAGGGGCACAGCATAAACTACGGGTCTGGCGGGATGCACAGAAAAAATGGGGCACACCATAAACAAGGGGGGGGAGACACCATACCACCCGAGGTGGGGGCACAAACAGGGTAGGTGAAAGGCACAGCATGACCAGTTATGGGGGGGCATGGCTTGTACGGGGGGACACATAACAACCAAGCGGGGGAAGAGACACAACAGTAACAGATAGGGGGGGTGCAGGCACAACCAGCAATGGGGAGGGGAAGGCATAACCCTAACAAGGGGCGGCACACACCAGGAAACCGGGGGGCATAGCACCAATGAGAGAGAGGGGCACGACCAGCAGGGTGGCAAGCACAGCACATGGGGGGGTGAGAAGCACATACCAGGGGCAAGAGGCCTGCCTGGTGCCTGGGGGGTGGCACAGTATGAACAGGGGGGCACACAGGAGCACACACACAGCACGGGCAAACGGGGGGCAAGCACAGCACAGAGGAAGGGGCACCCAGCATACACAGAAGGAGACAGCACAGTATTCCTTCCTCCAGAAGAATTGTGGTACAAGTCCTAATGAAG
>JAXCLM010023339.1:0-10746 GCA_035583075.1 Eurycea guttolineata | reverse complement strand
CGAAAACTCAAAACATGCGGATTTTCAGCATGCAGTAAATCCGCATGAAAACTCAAAACATGCGGATTCACAGAATGTTGAACTACAGACTCGTTATGAGTTGAAATCTGCAAAAGAACGTACTGTAAAACATGCGGAAAAACCAGCAAAATTAAAACATATATCCCTGACATGCTGAGACTATATACATTTATGGTATGTGGACGACAGCGTGCTAAATAGGAAAAACAATGTTCTCACCTTTTGCGGATTTACAGCAAACGCATGCTATAGGTTTGCAAATAAATATGCAGTGTTACATAAAAAAATAATAAATCGCGCAGAACTGATTTTCAGCAAGTTTGAACTTATAATTGTGAGGCTTTTCCTTCTGTGGATTATGTGGATTTTGAAAATTAGAATTTCAGATTTTTCGCATGTTTTACAGCACAACTCATAATGACAATGTAAAAGATTAAATTGATGCCATGTCTGTTTCCTGCTGGGGCAAACCGCCATGTCAAAATGTGTAATGCATGTGTATGTTCGCCCTGCACTATTCTGGCTCCCCTTATATTTAGTTTGAGTCTATTATTTCCATGAATATGGTATGGTTTGCAAAAAGAGGGTTATTTTAAGATATTTATTTATGTATTTATTTTATTAAACGGTTTTATACAGTATAGCGATTAGTGCCGGAGCATATAAACCGCTGTTAGACAATACAACAAAACGTGGAGATCATAAATAAAACAAAAATGGGACAACAGAGAAAAAGGACATGGAAGGTTAGAGGGAGGCACAGTCAAAGTTCAAGGGCATGTGTTCTGAGTATGAAGCATATGTCCTCTGGTTTACATCCAGTGGTATTAAATGGAGCCTCCTCCCCGAGGCATGCTGGGACTCCTGCAGGTCTGGAGGAATACTACCATGTTGTGGGTTGTGTGGCTGGTGATGTGATGGCTGGTGACATTGACCATGCATGTTTTGCATGCATGCCCACCTGGCTTTTGGAGGGTATAACACATAATATTTGTATACTCTGTTTCTAAGTAAAAGAAAATGACATTGGAAGAACAGGTTTGTTTGGGATGGCAGTGGCACATTGTTATGGTGAATGCTAAAATTATAGGTTATAGTTAATCTGTAATTACAGCATTCACACAGAGCCCAGGGCTGCTGGGGCCAAGCCACAGTTAGCATGTACCTGTTACAAGGGCTGACCTCTGCAGATGAAACACTGTGGCATTTTGTGTATTTTATTGCCAATTTGATGGACCCCTTATCACTGTTTCTGTGAGCTTTGAAATGGATACTAAAGGGTGGAAGGTTTGTTAATTTAACAAAAGGACTAAATACAAATCTGACCCTTAAGTAATTATAGCCTTCACCATGGTGAAAGCTGTAATTATAGAACTCACCATAGTAAATGGTGCCCCCTCCCCTAGGCCTGCAGGCAGTGCTGACTGCTGAGAGAGGGGGAGATGGTATGTGGATGGCTGGATTCACTGTTGTCAACATCAGCAGCCTTTCACTGAAGAGCTAGCTGTGGCACACTAACTCTGCAGCCTGCGTGCCAGGGCTGCAAAAACACTTTATTTTTGTAACCCTGGCAAAGTGAAGAAAATGCTAATTTTCCTCAACTTTTGCTTTTGGCCAAAATCTTTTGCCCATCCCTAATCCTGGCACTTAGATAATAATAGAAATGGAAATATAGGAACTGCTAAATTTATGAAAGCATGGATGTAAATGCCTGTACTCAGATGAGGTGAGTCTTAAGAGCTTTCTGGAAAAATAGATGGGCTGGGATGGTCTGTAAGGTAGTGGAAGGGAGTTTTAGAGGGTATACTGTACACTACGACAAAAGAATGCATAGCCTCCAAAATGGGCTTTGTGGATTTGGGAGACAATCTGAAGAAGGTCCTCTACATATCAAAGGGGCAGTGCAGGGTATTTGGGAAAAACGTGTCCTGCAAGAAATGTGCCCCATGTAATAAAATGATTGGTGGACAATTCATAAAGCCTTGAAATCAATTATTTTCCACATCAGGAGCCAGTTTTTTATTATATATGTATATGTACTTTATTTGTAATTTAACACATTAAAGTTGTCATACAATCACAAATATCAAAAATATATATTAAAAACACTGAAGTGCTGGAAAGTGCAGTTTGTGCAGCGGACTCTCTTCATTCTGGTCTTCTTCTGGACTCTTGCCCTCTTCGTGGATTTGCTTGATGGTGAATTGAACCAGAGTTATGCTTTGAGCTTAACTGGTGCCGTAAGCGCCTTATGTTTGTGCTATTTGCGCTATTTGCTCTAACGTGGCGGCTCAATTCGGCGGCTTTACCTGGCATGTTTATTTGTCAATTGGGACTGTGTATCAGCACTACTCGGCGCTCTACCTAATTACTACCTGCCCTGCCGCCATTGTGCCACATTATAGCCGCATTATAGCCACATTATAGCTACCGCTACTTTCACCTGGTGGCTTGTTTTGGACATTGATACTAACTGCATGTTAAATGCTAATTCTCTGCGAAAACGCGAAAACGCAGTCTATGTATGTTTTTTAGCCAATTAACCAATCATTACTTGTTTGCTTTCCTTGTTTTTCAGACTACAGTTGCCACCCTCCACCGCGTTCACTGCTGCTGGACAAGCCCCCTTCGCCCACGCCCTCTCCTTTAAAAACCCCAGGAGGACGCGAAGCAGCGCAAAGTGCTGGAAAGTGCAGTTTGTGCAGTTCCTGCGGTGAACGGCGGTGGACGGCGGTACTTATGTCGCTGGAAAGGGAGGTAATCTAATCTAACTTAACTCTTTTATACTGATTTCTGTATACTTTTTTTGTACTTTTGATTTCTTTGTACTTTTATGATTTTTGTTAATTTTTGCATTCCTTGGCTGTGCTCTTTGTGCTCTTATAAACAGTAAACAACAAAACGGTCAACAGCCAAATAAGTTTTAGTAACATTACTATTACTGTTCCAACGCATTGTCGATTAAATATCGGCATGGTACAAACGCGCACGAAATTGGTTAAAGGCAAAGACGCTGCAAGCACTAAGGAACGGTCAAAAAGCTGCTCAGAATCAGTTGTTGTTCCAACTTCGAACAACAAGTCGATCACATCATTTTTCAGGGTCAAACCAAGCACCATCCACCCTAATATGTCGAAAATCTGTGCCAAACCAGTCGACGACAACGACGGGGGCAAAAAAGGTAGTGATAGCCTCCACACCGAAAATTTCGACTGCAAATCCAACATCCCACTTTACCCCCTTGTTTGCCCCCGACCTGTCGGTGCACAACGAATCAGTGTTAGGAATGCTAAATTTTTCAGGCAATGAGGATCATGTGCTCGTTGTGAGCACCCATCAAAATGTGCAATTTTCCCACTGCTCCAATCGATCGAACCATTTGATGCCTGGTTCACTGTTGGCATTGAGCCTCCAACAGAATTTCTCTTTAAGTCCGGCACTGTTGGGTGCAGGTATCAAAAACAAATCTACAGATGGTAATATTTTTCAAATTCCTGCAACACAGTCTTCGGTGGCAATCCTTAATTCCTTGCACCTTTCGGGTGCACTGGACACTCCATTGTTGAATATTAAGTCAACAACAAAGGCTCTCGACAATTCGGTGGTTCAAGTGGGCGTTCTGCCGACATTGGAGCTAATCCCTGACCCTAAGCGTGATGAGATAATGTTCTCTCTACTATTCTCACACGCTTTACCAAGGCTCTAACGGATATGAACATGCTCCTAACCAGCCAAGACAACAAGCTGGTTGTCTTAGATGCTCAAGTGAGCGGTCTACGAACCTCCTGTGATTCTAACTTGGGAGCTGTTCGCAAAGGGGTCCTGGAGTTTCTTGAATCCAATGCTATAATTAGTAAAAAATTGGATGTAATTCATGGCGACCAAAAAGAACTTGTCTCCGCAGCCACCATCGCTCACAAGGAGTGCCAGCGAATTCTGTCCAAACTAGACTTGCTAGATAACGATCTCAAATCTAAACTATCCTGTATCTCCACCCAATTACAGACTCTTCCCAACCTCAAACATGTGAGCGACCAACAACCAAACAGCCTGCCTGTCAAGCCACTTGAAACTTCTAAGCCAAATAATGAGCTCCCACCTGCTCATCCAGCAAAAGAAACTGCTCAAGCGCTTCCATTAGCGATTCCGTCTTCACAGACTCATCTTGCCCCATCCATTTTTCCTGGTCCAGCTGTTCCCCCCAAAAAACTACCCGTTTTTCCTATAGGCCCAGATGCTCCCCCGAAAAAGCCTTCATGCTTGAATCCCAATGCACAGACACATATTCCGAGGTCCCAGAGCCCTACGTCCCCACCGCTGCCTGTGCCTTTACGATCGAAAAGGCCAAAGAGGTCTAGTGACTCCCTTCTCTTTCGGAGGATCTTCTCTAGTGAAGATAAATCCAGGACCAGTACCTTTCACCTGATTCGTTTCTTGAAGCTTTGTGCCAATCATTTTGATCTTGCATCCATAACAAAGACGGATATCACCAGCTTTTCTTATTACGATCATGATGGCACTACACTCACAAGAATTGTTTTTCGAAAATCATTTATCAGAGACAATGTTCTCGTTAAAACCGACTATTTCCGTCGCTAAGGCATAGACTCATATGAGGACGCAGTCCTGGACTCAGCTATTGGGCTACCAACTCCTCTTAGGCCATCTAAGAAGAAGGCAGGTAGAACTGCCTCAGTTGTCAATTCAGCCATTTATTTTAATGACAGAGACATTTCAGGTTTCGAAAATGCACCTTCCGATTCTGTGCTGATGGACCAGGCAGAGTTCGGTCTTTAGTCCTACTAATTTCTACTCTATTCTATCTTGGAATGTGGCAGGTTTTGACCGCATTGACCAGATTAATGGATTTACCGAGCTCCTGCAGTCCCACGATTTAGTTTTCTTACAGGAGACATGGGGCCTTAATGCAATTGTCCTGGATAGGTTCAATGTGATCAGCCAAAACGCTCTGCAATCCGAAAGAGGTCACAATAGTGGTGGCGTCTCAATCGGAATCAAAGCGTCCTTAAATTGGAATCCCAATCGGGCATGGTCTGAAATACCTGGTATTCTTTGTGTCAGAACTGAATTACCCCAAACTGTTGGTAGTATCAAAGTATTTGTGATTTTATGATGTTTTTATTTTCGACCTGCCTATTTGAACAAAGATTTTGGTTTAAAATGTTTCCACGATATTAGGACACTGTTGACTGATATAAAGGATCAATTTCCCTTGGATCTATGGGTGTGTGGTGGCGACTTCAACTTGCCCCTGCATAGATTCCAGGGCTTATTTCCTAAGGACATTGAGTCCACTGGCTTTACGTTTGTGGGCAATGATTGCTTTCCCAATGTCTGTTTAAACTGCCTTCCTTACAAATTTATGGAATTATTTCACTCACTTGACCTTAGTCTTATTTTTGATGCAGATCTACTGACCAATGGTAACATCTGCACATTCAAACGTGGACTGTCTATTTCATACATTGACTACTTTCTTTTCTCATCCAGTTTTGTTGATGTCCAAACCACGCTCATAATTAAATGGAATGAAATGAGCGACCATGCGCCTATAGTTTCTTCTTTCTGTTGTAACTGTAAGTTTATCAGACCCGTCTACAAGCTTTCTCAACCAGTGTCCATTAGGGGCGAACTTCGTGTGAATTGGAGCATGTGTGATACCCCTTTCATGGCAAACATTATATCCACTGTTGCCTGTTCAATGGGCATTTCCATTACCAACCCTGTTGAGAATGAACTCTTTTATAGTCAGTTCATCTCCAAACTTGAAGAGTGCATTCCCAAATGCAAACCAGCTACGCATATTAACAAAGCTCCCTGGTTTGATCTGGCCTGTATGGCAGCGAAACGCGAAATGAGACGCGCTCTACGTATGGCATCTTGTTCTGCCAGTACATCCGCCCAGGTGAAGGCTGACTACCGGAGAATTATCGCTTTGAAAAAAGCGGCCTACTGGGACTCTCTTTGGGAGTACCTCTTGATCGCTGCCAATGACAGAAATAACTCTGCTTGCTGGAAACTAATTAAAAATATCACCTCTCTGAATAGCTCTTCATCCCCTGATTCTGCCCCTTCTCCTGACACGTGGATTAAATATATTCCCAGCCTTTACAACTCAAGGGAAAAGGGCATTTCTATTGCCTTTCATCAGGCTAATTGGTATACTTCTAGAGAAGAGATAACTGCTGCTATTAAATCTATGACACCTTCTAGAGCTGCAGGTCCGGATAACATCCCACCCAAACTTGTGACCCTCTTGCCCGAGCTATGGGCTGAAATTATGGTACCGTATTTTAACCATGTCATCTCTACTGGCGATATACCAGACAGTTGGAGGGGTTCAATCTTATTTCCACTCTACAAAACAGGCCCTCGTGCGGAACCTAACTCTTATAGACTTTTGGCCATGCTAGATGCAAATGGGAAACTCTTTGCTAAGCTTCTGTTGCGCCAGTTATCAGATTGGGTTGACGATAATGCCACCCTTCATTTTACACAGGAGGGATTCCGGAAAAATCATAGCATACTCGATCATGCTTTCACCCTCTCACATTTGAGAGATAAATATTGCAACCGGAATGGCTAAGCTCTGTATGTGGCTTTTATCGACCTTTCTAAAGCCTTTGACAAGGTTACTAGGTCACTGCTCTGGGAAAAGCTGCTCCTTATGGGTGTCGACTCTTCTCTTCTTTATCTCATTGTGCAGCTCTACTCACGCACTTGGTCTAGAGTTAGATTCGGCAATCGGGGTGAATTGACCGATTCCATCCCTACAAAATCCGGCCTCAAGCAAGGCTGTGTTTTGGCCCCATTATTATTCAATCTTTTCATCAATGATCTTTCCCCTATCTTGGAGCAGACAAACTCTTTTTCTCCTAGAATACTTGAACATATGGTTCCCTCTCTGCTCTTCGCAGATGACATGGTCCTTTTCGATCTCACACCTATAGGTCTCCAACGCAAACTTGACACCTTGGCCAATTATTGCAATCTAAATCAGCTCGAAGTGAATACGGCTAAAACCAAAACCATGGCCATGAGCTACAAACCTGTTAAACCGTACCAGTGGTATTACAATGGCTCTAAACTTGAAAATGTCTCTAGATATACCTATCTTGGTTTGGTATTCGAATCCAAAGATTCTTGGTCTGCCCATTTTAACATGGTTAAAAATAAGGCGACTTCTCTTGCCCATTCAATAAATAAGGTGAAATTTACTTTGGGGAACCGCTCCATTATTCAATTAAGACAGATCTATTTGACAAAAATCATTCCGGGTCTCTTGTATGGCGCCGAAATATGGTGCCAGAACCATCCTCCCCTCAAAACACTCGAGGGCTATATATGAAAATTATTTCTGTGGCTTCCTCCATCGTCAATCATTGAAGCTATTCGGACCAACTTGGGTCTACTCTCCCTGGAAGGAGTAGCCGACCTCAAGCGACTCAAATTTCTGCAGAAGTTGGCTCACTTTCCAGCCTTTTCTCTTGCTTCGGAGGCTTATAGGGAAGCCAGTTCTTTTACGAATTCTCCGGTGGCCAGCCTGACCTCTCCCATGCTTTCGCTGCTTTGCAATAAACCTTTTTATAATGCTAATTCTGCCCTCATGTTACCCAATTCTACACTGAGAAAGCTTGTACTTGTGTATGATACCGAATCCAATATGAAGTATTGTGCCTCAAAAAGCTCATTGCTTTTGTTTAATGCTCTTAAAACCAAAATTGGTATGGAATTTTTTTTGCAGACTCGACATTGAATGTTCTATTGAGATCTTATTTAAAATTAAGATATGGTTTGATCCCTACCAATGTCTACTTGCAAGCCCGTGTACAAGACCCTCGTGAGGAGAGCTTCTGTTGTTATTGTCCCCTAACTGTTGATGATGTATATCATGTTTTATTTTATTGTTGTAATTCTGAAGCCGTTAGTAAGCAATGGCTTTCTGGTTTAACGCATGAAAATGTCCTGGATGAGCTGAAAAATATTGATTTTCCAAGAATGGTTAGACTGCATTGCTTTTTTAAAGCTTTATTTAAGGAGCGAAAACGTACGTTTTAGGCCATTATGTGCTTTTTAACTAATTTAGCTTTTTCTTTTGTTGTTTTGTTTTGGTATCATCAATTTTTCTGTGATTTGCAAATGGATTTTATGTGCTGCTTATCTTATTGCATAAATGCAAATAAAGATTATTTAACAACTGAACAATACATACATTAGCTCCAATAAAAATAATCAGTATAAAAAGTTAGATATACAATATAAGACAGACTATGTGCAAATATGCTTATGGACTGCTCAGTTAAAGCCTCTCAATTTCGACAATCCTCAGTATTCAACAGTGCAGACATTTGCCATTAAAATAAAATGCTAAGTGCAGAACTGTGCAAATTATGCTGTAATAAGAAATAAGGAAAAACTAAAAACATAAGAAAGAAAGAAAGAAAGAAAGAAATGGACCTAGCAATTCTGTTTTAGCTTTTTAGAAGAGCAGTAAATTCTGTACCAATATCAGGCATCCTAGCTCACAAGGTAGCTTCTATTATCCAACACTGCAGCATATTTGAAAAAGAATACATTTGCGATTTCTGCACATGTATCAAAATTCATCAGGACTACCAATTTCATATTAGATGTCTCGATGCCAATCAAATATTTAAAAACCCATTGATACCGTATCTCAAATGTGTAAATTTATGGCACTCCAATAAAATATGCATCCAAAAGTCTTCTCGCGTATCCTTCTGAAAACAATCACAATGCACATATTTAGGGCAGTTCTTCATCAGGTTGCTATATACTCCTAGTTGAAATAATAAATAAAATCTTGCCAGTACTAGCGAGGTACATAAAGACACATACAAAGGGGTAGACCAATAGAAAACAGGTCTTCTCAGATTAGTAAGTGAAGAGTACTGTTCTATTTGATTACTCATTTCAAGGCTCCATATATTTCTTGTGAAGATTCGCCATTCAGCTTTAGATCTAAAGGAGATCAGCCACCAATTGTCAATTAATCCATATTTGTTCTCAATCCTTAATAGTGCTTTATGCAAATGTGCTGTACTAGCCATGCTATTGTTGGACACCTCCTGCCAGGCCGATTTGGCCACCGTTGGTGCCTTCGACTTTCTAATACCAAAATAAAATGTTATAATTCTCAGATCCCCTAGAGAGCAGCACAGTGTTATATTCATTTCTGCTTGCAGTCCGCAACCAGGCGTGCAACTCGGCAGCGAGAAAAGATGTTTCAAGAATTGATTTCCAACAATAGTGATTTTTTTAAGATCATGTAGGCCCCATACCTCCACTCCACACAAGATTACCAGCTGGTTTTTGAACTTATAAAGTCAGATAACAGGCAAAAATTAATGTACATCTAAATACCTCATGCATTTTTTTAGCTGGGTTAGTTTTAACATGGCTTTCAATTTAACTGCATCAAAGTGCTGGTTCCAGAGGCCTTATTGGTGGAAGAGCAGGCCTAGATAACAATAGGACTCAACCTCATCGATCTCTGTCCCATCAAGCTAAAACTTGACAGATTTCCGACTGGAGGCACTGAATACTAATACGTTAGTTTTAGTTGTTTATTTTGAGCCCATGTTTACAGCAATATTCTTGCACGTTTTTTATTTTCACTGAAGGTCAACCAGAACCAAATCTAAAATCACCATATCTTCAGCAAAGCATAACTCATTTATATCCACCCCGTTCAGGCAAGGGGAGATTCATGCAGGGTCAGGCGCTAGCTCCAGAGCAACCTCAGATACGTAGATGTTATAGAGCAGAGGAACCAGCACGCAACCCTGCTTAACACCCCGTCAGTTGGTATTTTTGACGTCAATTCATTTAGGTTGTTGAATCTCAATTTGACCCAGGTCCCCGTATAAAATTGCTTTATTAAAAACAAAAGTTGAGGGGGAACCCATAACCTGCTCATTTCAGCCAAGAGTACATTTCTATCAATTGTGTCAAAGGCGGCACTATAATCTAGGAAACATGTGTATAGTGTCGCCTTTCTTGTATGATATTTTTGAAATAATAGAATATGGGCTGTGCTGCAGCCTCTGCGGAAACCTCCCTGTGAGACAGGTAGGATGTTGTTATCATCACACCACGATGCCAATTCTTGCAATAAGTATCTGCAGAATAGTTTCCCAGTGGCATCGGAGATTGCCAGGATTCTATCAGGATTCTATAGTTGGTGCAGTCGTTCGGGCCGCCTTTCTTGTAAATTGGTATGGTAATAGACCCTTTCCATAATTCTGGTATCTCACCTGTAGATACGATAACATTTTAAAAAGCTCATAATAAAGGGACCCAGAAAGTCATATTGGGCCCTATTCATGAAACTTTACAACGGGGTTGCAAATTTGTAACCCTGTTGTAAAGTTACAAATTTGTAAATGCAATTGTGCGCCTTATAAATGTAATAATAATAATCATTTAGTGGGCACAACTGCGCACACCCTGCGCAGTTGCGCAGGGTGTGCACAGTTGCGCTCATTGTGCACAGTTGCACACGGTGTGAGCAACTGCGCACATTCGCAAACGTAACTTCTTGTAACTGAAGTTACAAGTCATGGGCGGGCCATGCATATTTGCATGCAAATGCCCCCATGAAGCAACAAAGAGGGAAGAGGATGGCTGAAAGTGGCTGAAAGAGGCAGGCTTTCCACCATCTTCCTCCCTCTACACACAGAC
>JAXCLM010022230.1:0-10761 GCA_035583075.1 Eurycea guttolineata | reverse complement strand
TCACTAAATCATTCCACTTTGTAAAAACAATCATTCACTAAATTGATCTAGTAAAGCCCAACTAGATCAGCTGGTGAATCACCTACCAGTCTACTCCTGGTAGGTGATACTTGGTTACCAGTTAACCCTTTTCTGGAACCATCCATCACAAATATAATGCACTCACTCTCTGGTGGTGGACAGTACTCGGTCTCTTTTCGCACTACCGTTAGTATATTTCTGATAGTGTGCCTGAGGAAAAAGACGTCTCCTGTTCCCCTGGTAAGCCCCTTATTCCTTCAGTCCTTCCTCATAGATGTATGTCAGAGGTTGGAAATATATTCCTAATTTTCCCTATGTATCTCAGAAGGTGAAAATGTATCTATGTAAACACTCCTTTTTCTATCTACCCCCCCACTCTGTACAGAGCGGAGAGAATGCACACACACTGCACGCTCTTGCACACGCATACAAACTCACCTTGTTCAAATGCTAGCACGCGATCTGGCTTACCTCGTGCGCAAACAGAGTCAGTCCGCCAGTCCGCCCCCCCCTCTCCGAACGCCGGCCACCAGTAGCTCAGCCGACCAGGCGACACGCAACCAGACCGCACACTCTATGGAGGTCAGAAATATGCGTATAATGCGCAGGCTTTCTGCTCACCTTTGTTTTTCACGCGTGGAATGCTCTCCAAAGTGTGTACAGCTGGGCCGTCCCCTGCAGTCAACGAACTGGCGGCTTCGGCACCTCGAGGGTCAGGGCCTGGACACAGGGCCGCTCTGCCTGCGACGGGGGTCTGGTCGATGGATCAACAACCGTACGATGCTACCATTATGAACGGGAAAAGTAAATAATTATACTCTGAAATAAATGAGCCCAGATCTGCGTTCCAGCCTTTGACAAGGTTTATTGATCAGATTGACCAATGCAAAAATACGGCCGGGTAAGGTTACAGAAAAAAGGAGGGGAATTTCTGCAGCTTACAAATTCCTCATACACAAATCAGACTTTATATAGTAATTTCTCCACCAATCACAGTGTGGCACATTTCTTTGTCGTCATTTACCAACATTACAACATTACAAGGTGGTTCGGGTTTTCAGCCAATGAGATTCCATCAAGCACTACCTCCCCTCGCCTGATGTGGGGTGGCCGAGGGTTGGCGTCAGCAGCAAATAAGATTTTGGGAAAAACATGTTTTGCTCTGGGTCACGGTGTGCCTAAAACCAATCTTAAATGCACCACATTTTACACATCTTAATCCTAATTTTCCTAACATTCTACTAATATTTTAAGCTAGAAAGATAGAGGTAGAAAACATAAGCCTTACTTAAAACATTTCTATAATGTATAATTGATATATATATATATTTTGGTGTTTCATGCTAAAATATGCTCCAACTTCTCAAAGTGAAAACAATTCAAAATTACTTCCTGTATTAATGGCAATATGGGGAATTCAAATGTAACCTATTTGGAAACCCTATCTAGCAATTTGTTTTAGCCTCAAGTGCGGCTTTTTCAGTACATTTCCACCCTGGCCCATTGGAGCCCATCTTAACATGAAAAATATCCCAAACATATCCTAAACACAAAAAGGGGATAGTTAAGAGACAGAAAATCAGCAAGATCCATAACAAAAGGCCCTATAACAATTTCATAACAATTTCTGTACAGTTGTCTGATTTTGGTCACAAATGTCATTTCTTATTTCATTGATGTTCATTTACATTTTGTATCGCACACCGGTGGCTGTCACTTGAGAGGGAAAACATCTTCATTTACTTTATTAACTCTGTCGTCTCCCATCGTGACTTGCTTAACAGTTAATCATCAATACATTTATTCGTGCGACGTGTTCTATGTGCAATTTCATAGTGCACTTTATAATGCAGTCCATGTACATTACTGATCACAGTTTTGGCATATTTTAGAAAGGTCATTTTTACTTATGCATTCACATTTGCTCCTGAACTTCTCTGTTTCTGAACCCCAAGAAAATGTGACATCTCTCATCTGTTTAGCGCAAATGCTCATGTTGTGGCCTATCACCTAGTTTGTGTTTTCGAAAATGTACGTTTCTCTATTTGTTCAGCGCGCTGCGCGGGCTGCCTTGTGCAACGGTGGCAGGTCAGTGCGAACTCTGCTGATGTGTGCTGGGGACCTAAAAATCAATACTTCAGCTCCTCTGGTTACAGCAGGCCCAGAGCCTGTTTCCCATGTCTATTTTCTAAGCGCTACTGAAAAAGAATGTATTTTGGTGAATGTTTTTCTTACAGCATAGGGGATGTTTTATGTATTTCTCCCTACCAGGAATTATGACCTATTGCAATCCTAATTCCACCACATTTCCCCCCTTAAATCGTATTTTTCGATTTCCTAAAAGATAAGTATTTTTTTTTTTTCTTTCCAGCTTATTCGTCCAAACCCAAGCTCATTAAATGTTTTAGATCTCAGTCAGTTTTCTTTTCCCTCCACCACTGGCCTTTTCAGTTCTTTGACTTTTGACAGTTCATCTGCAACTTTTGTCCAAAACTGCCCATGCACCTCATACTGAATTAAAAGTCTTAGCGTCACCTCCAGGCGCACTTGGCATTTCCAGGCAATTCTCAGGATTGGCACATCTGGCCTTCTCTGGTCACAAGAGCTCGATCTGCCCCTGGTCTGCGAAGGGTCTAGATGCCACCTACCTCCTAGCAGGGCATTGAGTGTTATTTTTCCCGCCATCTCCACCCTTGGATGATTCGTTTGACACTGGCAGCTTTACAGTCTTAGGTAAGTTCTCTTTTCATATGGGTCTGTAGCCAAAGTGCAAAGAAGGGCAGCACACTAGCTCATGTGTGGTCCCATGGCCTCAAGTCATTCGGGAAACCAGAACCCGTGGTAATAGTGGAAGATGCTCGGCCTTTGGTGCCACCTCGAGATGTCTGAGGGCAGATGCTTGGAGGCCTTGAGAGCTGTGGCCGGAGACTCAACTGGTACCCTTAGATTCATCGACCAGGAAAACCGTCCTTCTTCATCCATGTGACTTCTTTCTCATTCTTTCTCATGTTTGGCTTTTGGGAGGTAATGGGGACCCATGTGTGGAGTTCAGTTGGCTTCCCCAATTTCTCCAAAGTTCAATTAGTCTGCTCCATTCCCAAAGTTCAGATAATGAGCGGACCTCATCGTGAGTTTTTAGTTTCAGTTTCTCAGCAGGTGCTTCCCCAAGGAGAAGGGATAGTAACAGTTCATAGTGCATGGCATAGGTTGCATAGCTCTCATTACTGCAGGCTAGGCAGGGAAGGTGGGCCATAGCTGGGCCCCCACTGACAGTTTATAAGTTCTTTTTCATGCAGTAGGAGGTTTTGCCATTTCTTTGACCAGTGGTGAGGTCTCGAGCTGTTGGTTTGAGCTGTTTTTCCTGTGGCGGCTACCCAAATCTAGCCAAGAAGGGTACCTTGGTAAGTTTTCCTCAAGCAAAGGGAAAAAAGACAGTTTTAGTGGCAGCTCGTGGTTTTAAATATGTCATTGTCTAACTGCGCTCCTAGTTTTATTTTTGTCATCCTTCATATACCTCCATTATGTGTGTATTTTACCTAACCCTGAACCATTATTCCCGATCCACCCATGCTTTTCCCATCCTGCCCCTACTTTGATATACGGTGGGCAAAGCTGTAAGCACAGAGAGGTACACTTCTCAAAATTCAGAAAAAATTATTTCAACTGCACATGACACCAGGCTAGATAAACAACATCATCTGCTTTGTTGATCTCTAGTGACTGCTATCCAGTGAGCTTTACCCTATAAAACCGGTATTAATAAAAAAATACAAAAGAAGATTTTGATCCTAATGATCCTATACAAATGTACATTTACAATTCTTACATAAAGAGTAAATAGGTTCACAGAGATCTATATTTGTCTTGATCTCAAGCGAAGATGGTCTTAGGCCGCATAATAAAGGTCTGTCTGGACAGTCTACTCCTAAACTATGGCACACATGTGGAATAGATACGAGTAAAATGCACTTCGGTGAGAGGAGAAAGATAGAGACAAGAGATAGGAATGTAAACAAGAGAGCGGGCAGGCAATTCAGGGTTCTTCCTCCTCTGAGGTCTGCCATCTCTAGTACTGGATTAGATCTTCTCCAAGGGATCAGTTCACAGCTCCTTCCGTTTTTCCTCTCTGGTCCAGGAATACGCATGTGCCTGTTGAGAACAACTTTTGTGGACAGTTAGTTCACCCCCCTTTCACCCCCCCTGCTCCCCCTTTGCTTACTAAAAGAGGAAGCATATGCCTCTCAATTTCTATTTATTTATTTTTTTCTTTTGATACGTACTATAAAAATCATAGCGTTCTGGTATATTTTTATTTTATATTAATGTACATTCACATGGAACACCACACCTCACCTTGTGGTGTAACCTTTTTGTAGACAAATTTACAAGAGACTCCCCTTTCCTCATTCACTAGCCGTGGGGTAAGGCATATAGTATGCCTATAAGTTATTTACCTGACTGATTATTTCATGCTACTGTTATAGGAATCTCCATTTCTTTGCACATTACCCAAATAAATGTCTTGTTTACACTTTGAGATCATGGATTCTTTACTTACCCCCTCAATTCATCTTTCTAATATGTAAAACTACGGTGACAATCTTCCAGCTCTATCGTGTTTTACCGAAGTCTGTTTATGCTGCTCATGAGAACCCGCCTCAGACTCCTCCTTTTATCCTTTAACTTTGCTGAGGGTTGTGCCAGTTATGTCCCTGCTTGTCCATGCTTTTTAGGCCATATATTTTTTAACTGACTTACTGAACACGCATTTGTTACTATTCATTCAGTAAAAATAAGTACAGTCTTCATTCGTAATGTGTGCTCCAATTACTACGTTTCTTCTGCTAGTTGGACTTTGAACTATTGATTTCCTCTTCAACATAGTTTTGGACGTCATCCCAGAGCTTGGTAATCCTATCTCATTCTTGGCTCAATGCCCAGACCCTATTGATTTCCCTCTCCTCCATGTATAACCGAGCTTAGATTGAGAACTTAAAGAAACAAACAGCCCACCGGCCAACCATTTACAACAATGGCACTAACGAATAAAAAGGTGTACTGTCTCTTTAAGTTTTAACAAATTGTATTTTTCTTCTAATTTTGCGGTCACCTGTCCGTTTTCATGTATTTTAACTTAGTCTACCCAACTAGGAGTCATGAATGTATTTATCTCCTCTTCGTAGAATCACTTTTCTCTTGTCTGACAATTCCTCCATCTTACCTCTTCCATACTTATGTTTACCCTCCTAATTAAATCTTTCCAATTTTATATCCCTTATACGCTGGCAATTTTCCTTACCAGCCATCATTTAGTGCACTTCTCAGCCATCAGCTATCAGCATAAGTATACTGGCTGAGATTCATTCCTGTCTGTCCTAACCTCATCCCTCCCTTATCAATCTATCCTCACCTTCTTCATACTCATCAGAAAGGAACCCTTCACTTTTAGTAATTAGTAATCAGAAACAAGGTAACCTCCTGCTAGTTTCATGTGGATTTCTGCACTTCAGATGAAGCTGAGAGCCTAGCATAGGGCCTCGTCTTCTTATTATTTCTGGACGACCTCATAAGGTGGTCCAAACTGATCAAATATCAGATAAGCTTCTACACAGGAGGTGGTATCTTAACCGTATAGAACCATACCCTTGTTCAACACTTGTTGTTGTTGTTGTTAACCCATAATGCAACAATGTTGTTTACTCATTTGACTCACTGAGCCGTGCTCCAAAAATTTATCCAGCAGTGATTTTAACTACAATCAACTTAAAAACCTCTTCAATCTGTCATTCATCTCTCATTCTGTACCATGTTATATAATTTTTTAGCCTACTGAAACCAAAGTCATTCCTGTATGGCCAAAAATATTTCCCCACAATTTGGACTGAAGCTAATTTCCTTGCCACTGAGATTCTGTACTGTGGCACTCCTGGATATGGTCCTCGTTGTTATTGTAACAGCGACAGGATCCACATACAACCAACCCATATTATTACTCCTCACTGACCATAGTCTGCTGAGGATAGCTGCCTGCTCAGGTGTCAATACCCCACTACACATCATGAGTTCAATATGTTTTAGTGCTGTCACTCATACTTCTTTAGGGCTACAATGAATGTTTAGTATGCACTGCTTGTAATGCAGATATTCCCAACAACTTTCTCTTGGCCGGTGTTAATAAACAATGCCTGCAATGGGAGAGGTACTCCTTGCACTTCTGCCCCTACTGGTGCAGAAACAGGGGTGGCTATTGGTTGTCCCCCAAACCCCCCCAGAATAATTTACCACAGGGGTGGGTGTCATACCAGGTATGCTTTTAGCAATTAAACTATTTTCCTGCTCCCTTGTCCACAAGGCTTTAAATGCTGTCTGCTCCTGGTAATTTTGTCATACACGTGTGGACTTGTTAAATCAATGGACACTTTTCAAACCCCCCTTTTGTCTCATACCAAGGCATCTACCCTCTCAACCCTTGTTCTTTGAGTTATTTTTAAAAGGTTAAAAGAACCAGCGAAAGTCACACATTTTAAATGCTTGAGATGTTCCACAAAACCACATGTCATTTAGTTATTTGGATATTTTTCACCACATTTCCTTAAACCAATTTTCATTTTCTGTCTGATTCTACATTCTTCCACCATTACTCCTTGGCTTGAGGAATGCGAACAATCATTTCATGTACGAACCATAGTTGCTTTCTCTGGCAATCAATTTTGACCACATACAGTGCACTCCATTCTCATTTTTGTCAGTACATAGTGATGACTTCAGTTGACATTGCATTTTTGCCTTTCGCATCCACATTCTAATTCGGACTTGTTATAAAGCACCTGAACACGCTGTGGTGAATATGGCTTTTGGTGTACCTGTTCTTTGAACTTATGAACCTGTGTTGGGATGTGCCCTTTAATTTGGATGGTACCATTTCTTCTTATCCTATACCTAACGCTCTTAACTCCAGCTGTACCTTGTTTGCATCTATCGCTGTGCTGTACACAGGGGAACCTTCTTAATTGTTCCTTTACGATAGCTGTCGCTATGATCAAGAGTTCTTCAAAGCGGATCTTTCCTATTTTCTCCCTTAAATCCTTAATCTTGCTCTGCTCCTGATATGTTGTCATATTTTCCCTGTTTGTACACTCACCATGAATCTTCATAATGTGGGCGTCAATTCCTTCCCATGATCCCACTGTATCTGCTAGGGCTTCCTTAACCAACCTTGGAAAATCTGGGTTTGCAGAAGAGTGGGACATACCTACTTTAATCAGCTCCTGCTCTCCCTGAGAGAGCCCTGCTTCCTCCACCTGCATCATCTTGATTTTCTGAAGACCTTTTTACAGTTATGACCACTGGTGGCGCCACTGGTTATAGGCCTTTTCCACCAGCCCTTGGTCTTAGTGCCAAGGCATGCTGTCCATAGAATTAAATTCAAATGGGACAATTTGTGGGCGTATTGGCGACCAACACTGTGTGCGTACTATGAGTTGTCTTAGCTCGTCCTCCCTTGTAAATCCATTACAATATGCCGACACATAGTTTCTCTGACCTAGTGGCCTATCGGGTTGCTGATAGAACTGGAAACGCTGAGCCAAAAGAAACAGATACCGCCACACCGCTGCCCAACTCAGGGAACTGCGGGTTGGCACCTGAAACTCATTTTCTTCTGTGGGGTCCTGGTCAGTCTGAGTGCCTTTGTGTTTTACAACCTTAGAGTTACTAAACAGAGCACTCACTCTCCGATCTGACCACTCATAGATTTGACTCCCAGTGGTGGAAGGGCATTTGTCTTGACAGTTGGAACAAGGGTGTATTAATCGAACCTCCTGCCAATGAGCGTGCGATAGTTCTGGTATACACTTTTTACCGTGTGGGCGGAGCTCTTTGCAGTCGCATCTAACCTTTTCTGTGACCTCAACCTGCACAATTCCTTCATTAAACATAGGTAGGTCAGCAATAGCTTTCTTCCTGGGGCGCAGTTTTAAATACTGTATGCCTTCCTGCTGTGTCAGGGCCAGGTACCTCAAATCTGAATACGGGGTATTTACTGCAACTGTCCTAATCATTGGTGGGGTGTATACCTTTCCCGTTTTCCTAGAATAGGGTATACGCAATCTGTCATTTAGGACCACTAATGCACACTGCATCACACATTCTTGACAAGCATAAACACAAGGATGGAAAGTTCTTATAGTTATCCTGTGCTCGTGTGGAGGTAATTCACGTTTTCTAGGTACCCAGGGGTGCACTGAGATATTTCGCAAGAGGGCTTCACAGTTACAAACTCGGGTGCACTTATAAGCTCTCTCATTTACCCCTGCCATCCAGCCTCTTCTGGTTACCCACTCTTCCAGTGCCTGGACAAACTAGTTCTCAATTGTTTCCAATCCACAGTGACCTGATCTTGTTAACACTCCAACATTTCATTTTACATTTATTAAAACATCGGCGCAGAATTGCACAATGGCTGAGCCATGCCTTTTTAAAATCTGCTAAATACAATCACAGTCTTCTAACAATACAATACAACATTGACTGTCTGAAAAACCCACAATTTTCTAGTTTGAGACAACAAATTTCTAAAAATAGGCACATTATCACAATTGGCCACTAGGGGGAAGTAATGCGTTCAAGCCTGCTCACTCCTTCTATTGATATAGCCAATTGGAAAAAATTTCCCATAAAGGTTTGTGCATACAATTATGGGTCAACGATTTACTCTAATGTTGGTTCTATGTTCAAATTTGCTAGGTTTATCTCCAAATGTTCCTTGAGGGTCCTCTGCACCCTTACCAAATCTTTTATCTAACCTTTTACGGTTTCAATAGCAACTCCTAATTCTGCTTTTGTGATAGCAGTATCCATCTGTTGCGTGCAACCATTTAGTCGTGCACTTTATTTTAGTGCTGCTTTGTTCGTTTGTGTATGTGTGTTGCGCGTGCACTGGTAAAGAACCAGAAGCTTTGCTCATGCAGAAAGGGTTAATTTTTAGTTTTAAAAGGAGACGTAAGCAAGCAAGTGAAAAATGTAGTGCAAATATAACTCAACGTATTTTGTTCTTTTATTTTCAGTACCCGTGGCCCTGCAGGGGGCGCTCTAGAACCTTACTAACAATATGGCAACGTTATTCCTGCATGTACCTGGTCAGGTGTTTTAAACCAATCATCCACTAGGGGGCATTACTGCTATTTTCAATGGTTGTATTTATTTAGCAAAGCGCGTGCTCTGCTCAAAAGTTAATTCAATTCGGTTTTAGTGGGTCTATCTGCTTGTAAAACTTCCCTTGGATTTAAAGTCAAATCTATATGAGCACTTGCATTAGTTACTGTGGGTGGATTGGATTGAACCCAATACGTTCCTCAACCAGCCTTTCTAGGTTATCCAGACCTTCTATATATTCTTCTAAGGACAATGATAAGACTTAGTTGTGATTCAGGGATGGACGGATGATCCATCTGCCTGAAAAGTATGTTTTATACACTATTTAACATGACATCAGAGAAAAGTTTTCCTCTTACAAACACTTCACAGCGTAAGCAGGCAAAAACGACAAAAAACTTTTCAAATGGACAAATACTAATGAAAACACGTTTTAACAGCTTGGTATACAATACATACAAAAATTTCACTTCACCACTTTCATACACTGAATTATTCCACTTTAAAAAACCCAATCATCCACTAAATTGTTCTAAATTGATCTAGTACAGCTCAACTAGGTCAGCTGGTGAACCACCTATCAGTCTATTCCTGGTAGGTGATACTCGGTGCCGGTTAACCCTTTCTTCTCCTGGAACCATCCACGTACACCCGCTGGTGGATGATACTCGGTCTCTTTTCGCACTACCCTCTTGATCTTTTGATAGTGTGCCGGAGAGAAACAGACGTCTCCAATATCTCTCTGGTAAGGCCCTTTATCTCATTTCCCCTTCCTTGTAGGTGTTAGAGGTTTGGGAAATATACTCCTAATCTGCTCCTGTATTTTTAGTGGGTGATTAATCTTCCCCCCGTATCCCAGAGGGTGAAGATATACTCCTAACCTTCCCCCCGTATCCCAGAGGGTGAAGATATACTCCTAACCTATCCACCCCCCCTTCACTCTATGTATAGAGTGAAGAAAAGGCACACACAAACTGCACACGTTTCACAGAGAAACACTTCCTTACAAACACACACACTCATGCAAAACACACCTTGTCAAATGCTAGCACGCGATCTGGCTTACCTCGTACGCACACAGAGTCAGTCTGCAAGTCTGCCCCCCCTTCTCCGAGAGCCGTCTGTCAGTTCAGCAGACCCAGGCGAGCGACACTCAACTAGTGTGCACAACTTTACGCAGGACAGAAATATGCGTCTTTCGGCCTACCTCTGAACCCTGCAGATGAGCGAGCGCACAGCCGGGCCTCCGTCCTGCAGTCAACAAACTGTGAACCGCGGCCTCCTCAAAGGGTCAGGACCACTGGAAGCAGGAAGGCTCTGTGAGCGACAGGCCTATCTCTGGTCGATGGACCGATTGGCTCCTCTGCTACCACTATGAAAGGGAAAAGTAAATGATTATACTCTGAAATAAATGAGCCCAGACCAGCGTTCCAGCCTTTGACAAGGTTTATTGATCAGATTGACCAATACAAAAATACGGCCGGGTAACACCGCAGAAGGGATGTCTGCGGCTTACAAATTCCTCATACACAAATCAGACTTTATATAGTAATTTCTCCACCAATCACAGTGTGGCACATTTCTTTG
>JAXCLM010022229.1:0-19524 GCA_035583075.1 Eurycea guttolineata | reverse complement strand
TTTGACACGCTCTGAAGAAGCGCGTAGCGCGAAACGGCCGTCAGCTGTGCAAAGGAACTCAACAATTGTCTGTAATCTAACTGCCAACTTCTGTTCTTACTTGACACCAATACTGTATCGTGTGTCTTAAAATTGAATAAACTGATTTGTTGTCTACTAACAGTGTACTCAGTGATATTGGGTACACCTTCATGAAATGTAAAATGAGAAGAAAAAAAGAAAAAATATATTTGAGATTTTGAAATTATTCTCTACTCATTGTCTAGTATTCTTGAGTTCTTTGTGGACTTGGGTGTTTGTTACGTTTTTTACTTTGTTTCATTCGTGTGTTTGCAGTCTTGTGAAATATTTTTTGTCTTATCTGTAGTATTACCTAACCAGACGATGGTATACCTTAAGGAAGATACTAGTGTCACTTCCTTCAAAACAGTTTCTCTTACAGAGTTCAGCAATTTGTGCTATCTGGTATAAGACATACCTAAGACGATTCTATTCAAGTTTGTGTATAGCACAGCTTAAGAAATGTCAAATTTTAAATTTAAGTGTCGGTTGAGTTCTAATCTTTGTTCTTTTCTTGTTTTTCTTGTTTTTTGTTTTTTGTGCTGCAGAACTACAGTGAGTAAACTAGAAATCTCAAGTAGTACACTGTTAGTGAGAGTGTATAAGATGGATCAATTATTTAAAGATAGAGACCAATTAGTTGATCTGGTGTTTTTGGGAAAACCAGCTACCTCTGATGAATCAGTGAATACTGAAATTCCTAGCACTCCATCTCAGCTATATAAAGCACTAGAGAAAGCTATCATAGAAGAAATGAATCTCTGGTGGGAAGTCAAATCACTGAAAAAGTATCTTGAAGCTAAGCATACTCCCCGGGGACTCAGGAGTCTTATCTTTCCAGATGTGAAAATATTGAATGAGGTCAGGGGAGCCCTATGGGAACTTAACAATACGCAGTATACTGAAAACATGATTCACATGCTTATAAAGTGGAACGAGGAAGACAGGCAAGTTGTAGAAATCCAAATTGATAAATTGAAAAAACAAATATCTGAACTTAACCTTTCTGCTGATTTAACTAAAAAGAACCAAACAGTACTAGATAGAGAGATTAAGGGATACCACATTTTCAAGCAAGGTAAAAAACATAGAAAGTTCACAAGAGATCAGCGTGACTTCCAATCAGGTCGTGTTTTTACTTTTGCTAAAAGGTATGACAAATGGTACACAGATCCAAGCCAACCTGTGCCCAGTGATGATAAGAGTGACTCAGAGTCAGATGTTAGCTCAGTCAATAGTCTCACTAGTGAATGCCCTTCAGATATTTTACCCCGAAGCCAAAGTTTCCTTAGAGAGGTCTCATTGATACGTAAAGGCCAAGCCCCCAAGATCACACCAGCTCCAGCTTCATCAGACAAACAACCGACTCCAGAAGTACCCAAGAAACAACCAGCGCCATTACAACAAAGGGGTTACAATACACGTAAAAATAAACAATCTGAGCCGGCTAAAACAACTGAAGGTGAGCATACTACAGTTAACATGCCCATGCTGGTTTATAACCTTTCTGACTTCCCGATCTCTAAGATTGAAGAAGAAACTCTGAACTTGGGCCTTAACTTTGGGGTTTCACGTTCTTGCAATTTTACTGAGCTTCAGGCTGATTTGTATAAATATGTTAGGAAACTCAAGCTCAAAAAATACTTTTCAGATAATCCATTTAAGCAGAACCCTATCCCCATCTCAGACCCCACTAATTATACTGGTACAGAAATCAAGGAGATACAACTTTTGGCTAATCTGGAACTTAATGCTAATGATCTACCCATCGATCAGGAACACATTATGAAAGATTTGGAAATAGACTTTAATATGGCACGTGATAGCCAACTTAAAGACAAATCTAAGTTTATTCCCCAACTCCCACCTGGCAACCGGATAGATGTCTTCTATGAGACTGTTGCTAGGGAATTGGATGACCTCAGAGCCACTACATACAACAACCTGAATAACCAAGTTAGGAATTTAACACCTTCACAACATATAGCTTTGAAATCTTTGGCTAACAGATCTGAGATCACTATTTGTCAAGCTGACAAAGGAGGAAATATTGTCATACTCAACACCACTACTTATTTATCAGAAGGCTATAGACAATTATCACAGACAGATTGCTATAAAAAACTGATTACTAACCCGACTGGGAGATTCAAATCAGAATTGTTTGCCAAAATTGATACCTGGCATAAGGCTAAATTACTTACAACTAATGAGGTAGGGTATTTAAAAATTGGCAACCCTAAAACTCCTTTTCTTTATCTTCTACCGAAAATTCACAAGACAATAAGACCTCCTGAATGCAGACCTATCATCTCTGGTATTGGAGGAATCTCAGAAAGATTATCTGAATTAGTTGATACACATATCTCTAAAATAGTACCTACTCAGAAGGGACATTTGAAAGATACTAAACACTTGCTACAGCAAATTAGCAATATAATCATTCAGGATGGTGATGTGTTGGTATCACTTGATGTGGTATCATTATACACATCGATTCCACACAACAAAGGTATTGAGGCCCTACAATTTCATTTCTTGAAAGAGTCAGCTAGCTATTACAATTTTTCAAACATGCTATTGGCTATGACAGACTTCATTCTGACACATAATTATTTCACTTTCAACAAGGAATGCTATTTACAAACCCAGGGAACTGCCATGGGTAGCAAAATGGCCCCCTCCTATGCGAACCTTTATGTTTCATACTTTGAACAGTCTTTTGCTTGGAACACCAAATTTGAGGACTTTACGAAACATATAAAGTTTTATACGAGATACATAGATGATATCTTTCTGATTTGGTCTGGAAGTCTGTTTAAATTAGAGAATTACATCAAATGCCTTAATGAGAATGATTTCAATCTACGCTTTACCTCGCACTTTCACCTTAGGTCAATTGTCTTTTTGGATTTAGAATTGTATGTAAAAAATTGCAAGTTAGAGAGTAAAGTTTATCGCAAACCTACAGCTACGAACTCCATGTTACATTTCAGAAGTGCACACCCCCAAAACTTGAAATTGAGTATTCCATATGGGGAATATCTTAGATTTCGACGTAACTGTTCTTTATCCTCTGACTTTGAACAACAAACCACAGCAGCTACTGCTAGATTTATTGACAGAGGATATAATAAGAAAAACCTTACCAATGCGCTTTTTAGAACAAAGAAAATCTCACGCGAAACCCTCTTGCTACCTAAAACATTGCAAGAGAATGAGATGACTCCTAGACTCATCACAAAATTTAGTGAGCAACACAAAAAAATTGAGGGAATTTTGCATAAGCACTGGAGGATCATCAATGAAGATGAGGAATTACAAACAGTGATTGGGACCAGACCCCTATTTACATATTCTAAGCAGTCCAATATTGGCAACCTAGTATGTACCAAAGATAATTCTAAACCCAACCCCCGTACTAATCAAGTGAAACCCTCAGGCAATTGGCTGTCCAAACAACTCATAGGCTTTCACAAATGTGGCGCAAAAATCTGTGATTGTTGTGACATGTGTGACAATAAACGTAAGACATTCAGCTTCAATCATAGCAAAGTTTACCAGATCAGGGAGTATATCAACTGCACTAGTACCTTTGTTATTTATTGTATAACTTGTACTTGTAATCTTACATATGTTGGTAGTACGATTAGAGAATTGAAAATACGCATTCTGGAGCATAGGAGAGGTATACGTAACAATGACCCCAAACAACGGCTATCTTTTCACTTTAGTAGACACCATGATTGCAAACCTAACTTTACCTTCTTTGGACTAGAGAAAATAAATGTGATTAGAGATGTAGACAAAATGATTCAGACCCTCCGTCTTAGAGAGGCTGCATGGATACATAGACTTAACACTAAAAACAAAGGTCTAAACAAAGACTATGAATGGCATGCTTATCTGTATTGATTTAACTATGTGTTTACCTGCATACAATTTCTATCTCTTTATTTGTTAGAGTGTCGTGCGTTAATTCAAGCACAACCTCCTTCCTTTGGGCACTGTTGATGTATAGCTCCAGTTCTCCTACCATGATTTTTGTATAACCAGACTGTGTTTGAGGATTGTTTTACCTAGTCCTCCATTTGTAGTTGCGTCTTCCTATTGATCCTCTAAAGTTATTTCTATGCCACCTGGTGTTTTTCTATGAATTTTTTTAAATGTTTTAAATGTTTTATTTATATGTTTACTGCCATTTAATTATGCCACACTATTCCACTGAATTCCATGATGCGTATCAATGAATGTCATTCTTGTATTATTTCGTTAGAAATATTGCTCATTAACCGGTTTGATACACGTGCCTTTGTACTTTACTGTACTTTTTGGTTTCAGCCATCTTACATTCAACCTTTACTGAGCTGCCTGGTATGTAGAGACGTGGACTTTATCACATGAATAGTACTAATACTTCACCCGTCATTTTGTGTTTAGTCCTATTTCTTTGCTTACTTTTCTTCTGGTCACATGACCGCGTTGCCGTAGCGTCATGAGCTTACGCTCTGCCCTTATTTAATACACGCACCGGGGTCCCATTACAGCTACTTTACGCCGTGGGGTGATGACGCCAGTGGAGCGCTGCTCCTGCGTTTACCGGCTGCAAACTCTTTCGTGTAGGTCTTCTCATACTGTTTGAGTAAGTACTTTGGTTGGACACCTTACATCTTAGTATTTATATGGTTACGGTTGTTTGATCTACATTACGTTTGTATTTGTTTGTTTTTATTCTGTTCAGGGACGCCTGTGGATTTGATTCTGTACTTACAGTCTACCCTTTTATTGGACGTTCGGCACTGATTTAATATTGGGTAAACGCTTTCTTTTTTGAACTTTCACGTAGTCTGGTTTAGTCGCACTGGGCTTTATTCCGGTTTAGAATTACTGTCTGTTACAGTCTTATTTCTTTTGGTTCTTTTTCAGTTGATGATGAACTGCACCGCTATCCACGTGACTTTCACTTCTTAGCGCCTTTCTACATATCGACAACTGTTTAGAGGTAGCGCTTGTGTTGTAGCACTCTGCATGCGGCGCCATCGTTTGTTTTTTCATCATCATGTCTTGCACCTCATCTTTCAGTTCATTATTAACGCAACATCTATCAGAGTCTGTTGTCTTACGTTGTTTTACATTGTTAATTATGTATTCCAGGCACTCTGTAACCACACCGCTTCGTTTTCATTGCATTTGTTCTCACTCCATTCTCATTACGTGCCATAGACTCACGCTTCTAACTGTAGTTGGGCTTGTTGTTGCTTTTCATCATCTCTGACAGTTAATGTGCACGCATGCATTTAACTCCAAGTAGCACTCCTAGATATAACAGCACCGACACAGTGTCCTACTCTCCAACCCTGGCCGTGATTCAGTGCAACAATTATTATTACCATTATTTTATTTAAATTACTGCTTTCCTTCTTATAATATAGTCTTATCCATGTTTTTTGTGTTTCTCAGTTGTACTATTTCCCTTTAAACCCGTTAATTAGCTTTCTTAATTCCAAATTTAACTCACTCCGCTTAGGAGTCTCATTTGCCCTTTCCAGCTATTCAATTTTGAGTACTTTATACCCTATTTAACTTCAGTTACGTGTACCATTGTTTTTGATCAATAATTCGAACAACTCTACTTTGCATTGCCTTGTAGTATCGTGTTTGTGGTCTAGGTTTGGAGTGCGGCGTATACCCTTTGTTTTAACTCACTCATTTGAAGCATGAATTGTTTTATTTGGACAATGAACTCTTTCCACAATTTGTCCTTGTCACTTTAGTCAATTGTGCTCTCAATTTCACTTCTCTAATGTTTTTGTAGGTTGGTTTTCCCCTTGTATACCTATCTCTGAATTGATAGTATGTTTTTATTTCTATTAGGATCTAAATAATTTTTGAGTCTACCCTTTGACACGCTCTGAAGAAGCGCGTAGCGCGAAACGGCCGTCAGCTGTGCAAAGGAACTCAACAATTGTCTGTTATCAAATTTCAACCTTTGTTCTTACTTGACACCAATGCTTCAATATTTATGTACTATGATTGAAGAAAAAATCTGATTTTTGTCTACTAACAGTGTACTCAGCGAGATTGGGTACACCCTTATGAAAAAGAAAAAATATATTTGAGTTTTTGAGATTACTCTTTATTTGTCGTCTAGTATTCTTTGGCCCTTTGTGGGCTTGTGAGTGTGTTTTTTATGTTCTTGTCATTTGTGAGTTTGCAGTTTTATGAATTATGTACTACCTTATATGTAGTTTTACCTATCCAGACGATGGTATACTTTAAGGAAGATACTAGTGTCACTTCCTTTGATTTAGTTTCTCTTACAGAGCTTTGCAATTTGTGCTATTTGGTATAAGACATACCTAAGACGATTCTATTCAAGTTTGTGTATAGCACAGCCTAAGAAATGTCAAATTGTAAATTTAAGTGTCGGTTGAGTTCTAATCTTTGTCCTTTTCTTGCTTCTCTTGTTTTTTGTTTTTTGTGCTGCAGAATTACACTGAGTAAAACAGAAATCTCAAGTAGTACACTGTTAGTTAGAGTGTATAAGATGGACCAATTTTTTAAAGATAGAGACCAATTAGTTGATTTGGTGTTTTTGGGAAAACCAGCTACCTCTGAAGAATCAGTGAATATTGAAATCCCTAGCACTCCCTCTCAGCTATATAAAGCGCTAGAGAAAGCCATCATAGAAGAAATGAATCTCTGGTGGGAAGTAAAATCATTGAAAAAGTACTTTGAAGCCAAGCACACTCCCCGGGGTCTCAGGAGTCTTATCTTTCCAGATGTGAAAATTTTGAATGAGGTCAGGGGAGCACTGTGGGAACTCAACAATACACAGTATACAGAAAACATGATTCACATGCTTATTAAGTGGAACGAAGAAGACAGGCAAGTTATAGAAACCCAAATTGATAAATTGAAAAAACAAATATCTGAACTTAACCTCTCAGCTGATTTAACTAAAAAGAACCAAACAGTACTAGATAGAGAGATTAAGGGATACCACATTTTCAAACAAGGTAAAAAACATAGAAAGTTCACAAGAGATCAGCGTGACTTCCAATCAGGTCGTATTTACACTTTTGCCAAAAGGTATGATAAATGGTATACAGATCCCAGCCAACCTGTGCCCAATGATGATAAAAGTGACACAGAGTCAGATGTTAGCTCAGTCAATAGTCTCACCAGTGAATGCCCCTCAGATGCATTACCTAGAAGCCAAAGTTTTCTTAGAGAGGTCTCATTGATACGTAAAGGCCAAGCCCCCAAGATCATACCAGCTCCAGTTTCATCAGACAAACAGTCGATTCCTGAAGTACCCAAGAAACAACCAACGCCATTACCACAAAGGGGTTACAATACACGCAAAAACAAACAATCCGAGCCGACTAAAACGACTGAAGGTGAGCATAATACAGTCATGCCTATGCTGGTTTACAATCTTTCTGATTTCCCAATCTCTAAGATTGAGGAAGAAACTCTGAACTTGGGCCTAAATTTTGGGGTTTCACGCTCTTGTAATTTTACTGAGTTACAGGCTGATTTGTATAAATATGTTAGGAAACTCAAACTTAAAAAATACTTTTCAGATAATCCCTTTAAGCAGAACTCCACCACCATTTCCAACCCTACTAATTATACTGGGACAGAAATCAAGGAGATACAACTTTTGGCTAATTTGGAACTTAATGTTAACGATTTACCCATAGATCAGGAACACATTATGAAAGATCTTGAGATAGACTTCAACCTGGCACGTGATAGCCATCTCAAAGACAAATCAAAGTTTATTCCCCAACTCCCACCTGGCAACCGGATAGATGTTTTCTATGAAACTGTTGCTAGAGAATTAGATGACCTTAGAGCTACTACATACAATAATCTCAATAACCAAGTCAGGAATTTAACACCCTCACAGCATGCAGCTTTGAAATCTTTGGCTAACAGATCTGAGATCACTATTTGTCAAGCAGACAAAGGAGGGAATATTGTCATACTCAACACCACTGCTTATCTTTCAGAAGGCTATAGACAATTATCACAGACAGATTGCTATAAAAAACTGATTACTAACCCGACTGGGAGATTCAAAACAGAATTGTTTGCCAAAATAGACACATGGCATAAGGCGAAATTACTTACAACTGATGAGGTTGGGTATCTAAAAATTGGAAACCCAAAGACTCCTTTTCTTTATCTTCTACCTAAAATTCACAAGATAATAAGACCTCCTGAATGTAGACCAATCATTTCTGGTATTGGAGGCATTTCAGAAAGATTATCTGAATTGGTCGATACACACATCTCTAAAATAGTACCCACACAGAAGGGACACTTGAAAGATACTAAACACTTGCTACAGCAAATTAGCAATATTAACATTCAGGATGGTGATGTGTTGGTAACACTTGATGTGGTGTCATTATACACATCGATTCCACACAATAAAGGTATTGAGGCCCTACAATTTCATTTTTTGAAAGAGTCAGCAAGTTATTACAATTTTTCAAACATGCTATTGGCGATGACAGACTTCATTTTGACACATAATTATTTCACTTTCAACAAGGAATGCTATCTACAAACCCAGGGAACTGCCATGGGTAGTAAAATGGCCCCTTCTTATGCGAATCTGTATGTCTCGTTTTTTGAACAGTCATTTGCTTGGAACATTAAATTTGAGGATTTTACGAAACATATAAAATTCTACACGAGATACATTGATGATATTTTTCTGATTTGGTCTGGGAGTCTGTTTAAATTAGAAAATTACATCAAATGCCTGAATGAAAATGATTTCAACCTACACTTCACCTCGAACTTTCACCTCAGGTCAATTGTCTTTTTGGACTTAGAACTGTATGTAAAAAATTGCAAGTTAGAGAGCAAAGTATACCGTAAACCTACAGCTACTAATTCCATGTTACACTTCAGAAGTGCACATCCCCAAAATTTGAAATTAAGTATTCCCTATGGGGAATATCTTAGATTTCGACGCAACTGTTCTCTACCTTCTGACTTTGAACATCAAACTACAGCAGCTACTGCTAGATTTATTGACAGAGGATATAACAAAAAAAACCTTACCAATGCACTTTTGAGAACAAAGAAAATCTCACGCGAAACCCTATTGCTACCTAAAACATTGCAAAATAATGAGATGACTCCAAGACTCATCACAAAATTCAGTGAGCAACACAAAAGAATTGAGGGAATTTTGCATAAGCACTGGAGGATAATAAATGAAGATGAGGAATTACAAACAGTCATTGGGACCAGACCATTATTCACATATTCTAAACAGTCCAATATTGGCAACCTAGTCTGTACCAAAGATAATTCTAAACCTAACCCCCGCACTAATCAAGTGAAACCCTCAGGTAATTGGTTGTCCAAACAACTCGTAGGCTTTCACAAATGTGGTGCAAAAATCTGTGACTGCTGTAATATGTGTGACAACAAACGTAAAACTTTCAGCTTCAATCACAGCAAAATTTACCAGATTAGAGAATATATGAATTGTACAAGTACCTTTGTCATTTATTGTATAACATGTACCTGTAATTTGACATATGTTGGTAGCACGACGAGAGAACTGAAAATCCGCATCCTGGAGCATAGAAGAGGTATACGCAATAATGACCCCAAACAACGGCTATCATTTCACTTTAGCAGACACCATGATTGTAAACCGAACTTTACTTTCTTTGGACTAGAGAAAATCAATGTTATTAGAGATGTAGACAAAATGATTCAGACCCTCCGCCTTAGAGAGGCGGCATGGATTCATAGACTCAATACTAAAAACAAAGGTCTAAACAAAGACTATGAATGGCATGCCTTTTTGTACTGATTTAACTATGTGCCTACCTTCAAATGAAGTCCATTTATTAGCTTACAAGAATGCTATGTCCTATTTCAAGTTCTTTGTAACTTCCGTCCGTGTGGCATATTGTTTTAAAGTTCCATTCTTTCATTCACTTTTTCATTTTTCATTTAACTAGACTTTGTGTTAGGATTAAGTTACCTTGTCCCCACTTATGTATTGTGTTCTCTTCTATCAATTTTTAGGAGTGAACACAATACCATAATGTTTATATCCATGTATTTTAATTAGTTTTAGATTATTGGTTTACTGCTATTTATTCCATGACTCGTTCCAGCACATGTCATTTCTTGATTACTCTGTCTCTTTGTTTGTATTACTGCTCATTACCGGTCTGTTACACGCAGCTCCTAGATCTTTCTGTGCTTACTTGCTTTAACTTTCCCCGTCTATCCTTGCAGCCTATTTTGAAGACACTTGGACTTGAACACATTGAAGTACTAACACTCCCAAAGTCATTTTGTGTTTAGTCCAGTCTTTGTTTTTATGTATTTCTTTCTTCCGGCTACGTAACCACAGTAGAAGTACTAACACTACTTACGCCATTTTGTGTCTAGTCCTGTTTCTGTGTTTATTGTTTCTTCCGGTCACATGACCCAATCACCTTAGCGCCTTGTGCTAACGCTCTACATTAAATACACGCACCTGGGCTCACATTATAGCTGCTACACGCCGTAGGATGAAGACGCCACTGGAGCGCTGCTCCCGCGTTTACCGGCTTCTTTTTCGTTCGTTGTGGTTTCCCTATACCATCTGAGTAAGTATTTTGGTTGGATACCTTTCTTCTAAGTATTTACATTAGGCCTATTGTCTGATCTTCATTTTTGTTTTGTATCTGTTTATTTTATCCTGCCCAGGGACGCCTTTGGTTTGAATTCTGTACTTACAGCCTACCGTGTTATTGGACCCTCGTGACTGATAAATATTTTGGGTAAACGTTTTTCTTCCTTTCACCCCTTTTTAGTTTTAAATAGCCGGTTATAGTCCACTGGACAGGATTACGGTTTATATTTAGTGTTTGTTACAGCCATAGTTCTTTTGTTTTTTACAGATGTTGATGAACTGCACCATTACCCGCGATAATTTTACATCCGGACGTCTCTACAATTCTGTTAGGTAGCACATTTGTGCTAGTACTCTGCATGCCGTGACATACTGTGTTGTTTATCATCTTATCTGGCACCTCATTATTTTGGTCCATTATTCATGCGACTTAGATCTTAGTCCGTGGTGTTGACCTTGCCATTGTTCAGTCACAGGCACTTTTTAATCACACCAGCACGTCATTACTCAATTTACTATAACTCCTTTTTCATCCTGTACCGTCATCTCACGCTTATCTATGCATTTGGGCTCACAGAAACTCTACGCCATTTCTGATAGTTAATATGCACGCATGCATCTAACTCCAATTAGCACTCCTGAAGCTAACAGCACCGCCATCTTGACCTATTTTCCAACCCTAGCCGTGAGATAGTACTATTACTATTTTCGCTATTTACTGAGTTATACTTATTCTTACTTATTAGCCCTATCGTTGTATTCTTTATTTCAGATGTGGCACTTTGCACATTCCCGTCATTTACCTTTTGTAAATTTGAACTCTCTCCGTCTGGAGTTTCAATTGAGTGCCCTAGCTTTGCATTCTTTGAGCCCCCCTTTACTTACTGCTACGTGTACCAGAGGTTCTGATCATTTAATACAAACAACCCTACGTTCTATTGACTCGCAGTTACTATTTTGCAGTTTAGGTTTGGAGTGTGGCTTATTCCCATTGTTTTAATTCACTAATCTGATGTATTAATTCACTTATCCGGCTAACTCCACCTTCAGCCTGACCATGACAGCTTTGACAAACTGTGTTGCAAATTTCATCTCTATAGTGTTTTTATAGTCTGGTTTTCCCCTTGTATACCAATCCGTTGTATGAATTGATAGTATGTTTTCTATTTTCACTAGGATCTAAATAATTTGTGACCCTTTGACACGCTCTGAAGAAGCGCGTAGCGCGAAACGGCCGTCAGCTGTGCAAAGGAACTCAACAATTGTCTGTTATCAAATTTCAACCTTTGTTCTTACTTGACACCAATGCTTCAATATTTATGTACTATGATTGAAGAAAAAATCTGATTTTTGTCTACTAACAGTGTACTCAGCGAGATTGGGTACACCCTTATGAAAAAGAAAAAATATATTTGAGTTTTTGAGATTACTCTTTATTTGTCGTCTAGTATTCTTTGGCCCTTTGTGGGCTTGTGAGTGTGTTTTTTATGTTCTTGTCATTTGTGAGTTTGCAGTTTTATGAATTATGTACTACCTTATATGTAGTTTTACCTATCCAGACGATGGTATACTTTAAGGAAGATACTAGTGTCACTTCCTTTGATTTAGTTTCTCTTACAGAGCTTTGCAATTTGTGCTATTTGGTATAAGACATACCTAAGACGATTCTATTCAAGTTTGTGTATAGCACAGCCTAAGAAATGTCAAATTGTAAATTTAAGTGTCGGTTGAGTTCTAATCTTTGTCCTTTTCTTGCTTCTCTTGTTTTTTGTTTTTTGTGCTGCAGAATTACACTGAGTAAAACAGAAATCTCAAGTAGTACACTGTTAGTTAGAGTGTATAAGATGGACCAATTTTTTAAAGATAGAGACCAATTAGTTGATTTGGTGTTTTTGGGAAAACCAGCTACCTCTGAAGAATCAGTGAATATTGAAATCCCTAGCACTCCCTCTCAGCTATATAAAGCGCTAGAGAAAGCCATCATAGAAGAAATGAATCTCTGGTGGGAAGTAAAATCATTGAAAAAGTACTTTGAAGCCAAGCACACTCCCCGGGGTCTCAGGAGTCTTATCTTTCCAGATGTGAAAATTTTGAATGAGGTCAGGGGAGCACTGTGGGAACTCAACAATACACAGTATACAGAAAACATGATTCACATGCTTATTAAGTGGAACGAAGAAGACAGGCAAGTTATAGAAACCCAAATTGATAAATTGAAAAAACAAATATCTGAACTTAACCTCTCAGCTGATTTAACTAAAAAGAACCAAACAGTACTAGATAGAGAGATTAAGGGATACCACATTTTCAAACAAGGTAAAAAACATAGAAAGTTCACAAGAGATCAGCGTGACTTCCAATCAGGTCGTATTTACACTTTTGCCAAAAGGTATGATAAATGGTATACAGATCCCAGCCAACCTGTGCCCAATGATGATAAAAGTGACACAGAGTCAGATGTTAGCTCAGTCAATAGTCTCACCAGTGAATGCCCCTCAGATGCATTACCTAGAAGCCAAAGTTTTCTTAGAGAGGTCTCATTGATACGTAAAGGCCAAGCCCCCAAGATCATACCAGCTCCAGTTTCATCAGACAAACAGTCGATTCCTGAAGTACCCAAGAAACAACCAACGCCATTACCACAAAGGGGTTACAATACACGCAAAAACAAACAATCCGAGCCGACTAAAACGACTGAAGGTGAGCATAATACAGTCATGCCTATGCTGGTTTACAATCTTTCTGATTTCCCAATCTCTAAGATTGAGGAAGAAACTCTGAACTTGGGCCTAAATTTTGGGGTTTCACGCTCTTGTAATTTTACTGAGTTACAGGCTGATTTGTATAAATATGTTAGGAAACTCAAACTTAAAAAATACTTTTCAGATAATCCCTTTAAGCAGAACTCCACCACCATTTCCAACCCTACTAATTATACTGGGACAGAAATCAAGGAGATACAACTTTTGGCTAATTTGGAACTTAATGTTAACGATTTACCCATAGATCAGGAACACATTATGAAAGATCTTGAGATAGACTTCAACCTGGCACGTGATAGCCATCTCAAAGACAAATCAAAGTTTATTCCCCAACTCCCACCTGGCAACCGGATAGATGTTTTCTATGAAACTGTTGCTAGAGAATTAGATGACCTTAGAGCTACTACATACAATAATCTCAATAACCAAGTCAGGAATTTAACACCCTCACAGCATGCAGCTTTGAAATCTTTGGCTAACAGATCTGAGATCACTATTTGTCAAGCAGACAAAGGAGGGAATATTGTCATACTCAACACCACTGCTTATCTTTCAGAAGGCTATAGACAATTATCACAGACAGATTGCTATAAAAAACTGATTACTAACCCGACTGGGAGATTCAAAACAGAATTGTTTGCCAAAATAGACACATGGCATAAGGCGAAATTACTTACAACTGATGAGGTTGGGTATCTAAAAATTGGAAACCCAAAGACTCCTTTTCTTTATCTTCTACCTAAAATTCACAAGATAATAAGACCTCCTGAATGTAGACCAATCATTTCTGGTATTGGAGGCATTTCAGAAAGATTATCTGAATTGGTCGATACACACATCTCTAAAATAGTACCCACACAGAAGGGACACTTGAAAGATACTAAACACTTGCTACAGCAAATTAGCAATATTAACATTCAGGATGGTGATGTGTTGGTAACACTTGATGTGGTGTCATTATACACATCGATTCCACACAATAAAGGTATTGAGGCCCTACAATTTCATTTTTTGAAAGAGTCAGCAAGTTATTACAATTTTTCAAACATGCTATTGGCGATGACAGACTTCATTTTGACACATAATTATTTCACTTTCAACAAGGAATGCTATCTACAAACCCAGGGAACTGCCATGGGTAGTAAAATGGCCCCTTCTTATGCGAATCTGTATGTCTCGTTTTTTGAACAGTCATTTGCTTGGAACATTAAATTTGAGGATTTTACGAAACATATAAAATTCTACACGAGATACATTGATGATATTTTTCTGATTTGGTCTGGGAGTCTGTTTAAATTAGAAAATTACATCAAATGCCTGAATGAAAATGATTTCAACCTACACTTCACCTCGAACTTTCACCTCAGGTCAATTGTCTTTTTGGACTTAGAACTGTATGTAAAAAATTGCAAGTTAGAGAGCAAAGTATACCGTAAACCTACAGCTACTAATTCCATGTTACACTTCAGAAGTGCACATCCCCAAAATTTGAAATTAAGTATTCCCTATGGGGAATATCTTAGATTTCGACGCAACTGTTCTCTACCTTCTGACTTTGAACATCAAACTACAGCAGCTACTGCTAGATTTATTGACAGAGGATATAACAAAAAAAACCTTACCAATGCACTTTTGAGAACAAAGAAAATCTCACGCGAAACCCTATTGCTACCTAAAACATTGCAAAATAATGAGATGACTCCAAGACTCATCACAAAATTCAGTGAGCAACACAAAAGAATTGAGGGAATTTTGCATAAGCACTGGAGGATAATAAATGAAGATGAGGAATTACAAACAGTCATTGGGACCAGACCATTATTCACATATTCTAAACAGTCCAATATTGGCAACCTAGTCTGTACCAAAGATAATTCTAAACCTAACCCCCGCACTAATCAAGTGAAACCCTCAGGCAATTGGTTGTCCAAACAACTCATAGGCTTTCACAAATGTGGTGCAAAAATCTGTGACTGCTGTGACATGTGTGACAATAAACGTAAAACATTCAGCTTCAATCACAGCAAAATTTACCAGATTAGGGAATATATGAACTGTACAAGTACCTTTGTCATTTATTGTATAACATGTACCTGTAATCTGACATATGTTGGTAGCACGACGAGAGAATTGAAAATACGCATCCTGGAGCATAGGAGAGGTATACGCAATAATGACCCTAAACAACGGCTATCATTTCACTTCAGCAGACACCATGATTGCAAACCGAACTTTACTTTCTTTGGACTAGAGAAAATAAATGTTATTAGAGATGTAGACAAAATGATTCAGACCCTCCGTCTTAGAGAGGCGGCATGGATACATAGACTTAACACTAAAAGCAAAGGTCTAAACAAAGACTATGAATGGCATGCCTATCTGTACTGATTTAACTATGTGTTTACCTTCATACAATGTCCAGTTATTATCTTGCTTTAGTGTTACGTTTCAATTCAAGCTCATTGTAACCTCCTTCCATTTGGCATTGTTGTTTTATAGCTCCAATTCTTCAACCATTTTTTTTGTATACCAAGACTGTGTGTGAGGATCTAGTAACCTTGTCCCCCCCTATGTATTATCTTCTCTTCAATTAATTTTAAAGAGATATCTCAATGCCAGATGGTGTATGTCAATTCAATTTGTTTTAAAGAGTTTTACTTATTTGTTTACTGTCATTTATTCCATGACTCGTTTTAGTACATGTCATTTTCTGTATTACTTTGTCTTTACGATTGTATTATTGCTCATTACCTGTCTGTTACACGCGGCCCTTGCACCATTCTGTGCTTATTGGCTTTAGTCAGTCTCCGTTTTTACTTTGCTGCCTGGTTTGAAGATACGTGGACTTGATCACATGAGAAGTACTAACACTCCAACCGCCATTTTGTGTGTAGTCCTGTTTCTTTGTTTATTCTTTTTTCCGGTCACATGACCCCGTCACCGTAGCGTCATGCGCTCACGCTCTGCCTTAATTAATGACACGCACCGGGGTTTCTTAACAGTTACTATACGCCGTGGGGTGAAGACGCCACTGGAGCGTTGCTCCTGCGTTTACCGGCTTCATACTCTTTCGTTTTGGTTTCTCCATACTATCTGAGTAAGTACTTTGGTTGGACACCTTACATCTTAGTATTTATATGGAGGCGATTGTTTGATCTACATTACGTTTTGTATCTGTCTATTTTTATCCTGTTCAGGGACATCTGTTGAATTGATTCTGTACTTACAGTCTACCCTGTCATTGGACCCTCGGTACTGATTTAATTTTGGGTAAACATTTTCCTTTTCTTTTTCTTTTTTGTACTTTCACATAGTCTGTTATAGTCGCACTGGACAGGATTCCGGTTTAGAATTATTGTTTGTTACAGCCATAGTTCTTTTGGTTCTTTTACAGATGTTGATGAACTGCACCGTTATCCGCGGGAATTTTACTTCTTAACGCCTTCTACAACTATTTTCGAGGTAGCGCATGTGTTTTAGTACTCTGCATGCCGCGCCATCTCCTGTTTCTCATCGTCGTATCTGGCACCTCATCATTTAGTTCATAATTCACGCGACATCGATCTCAGTCTGTGGTTTTACCTTGTTAATAATGAATCCCAGGCACTCTGTAATTACACCACCGCGTCATCATTGTATTTGTTCTCACTCCATTCTCATCACGTACCATCAACTCACGCTTCTAAATGTAGTTGGGCGTATTGTTGCTTTACATCATTTCTGATAGTTAATGTGCACGCATGCATTTAACTCAAAGTAGCACTCCTAAGCTAACAGCACTGATATATTGTCCTATTCTCCAACCCTGGCCGTGATTTAGTGCAATTATTATTACCCTTATTTTTCATGAGTTAGATTACTCCTTTCCTTCTTACAATTTAGCCCCATCCTTGTGTTTTTTATTTTCAGGTGTAATATTTTTACAATCCCGTTATCTACCCTTTGCAAATTCTAACTCTCTCCGTTTAGGAGTTTCATTTGACCGCCCTAGCTTTGCATTTTTTGAGCCCCCTTTTTCCCTAAATTTACTTACCTACTGCTACGTGTACCAGAGGTTTTGATCACTCAATTCAAACAATCCTACTTTTTATTGACTCGCAGTTACTACTTTGTAGTCTAGGCTTGGAGTGTGGCTTATACCCATTGTTTTAACTCACTGATTTAAAGTATCAATTCACTCACCAGGTTAATTAACTTTACCTACAGTTCGACCATGTCAGTTTTGTCAACTGTGTTCTGAATTTTATCTCTCTAGTGTTTTTGTAGTTTGGTTTTCCCCTTGTATACCTATCCGTTGTATGAATTGATAGTATGTTTTTTATTTTCATTAGGATCTAAATAAATTTGTGAGTCTTCCCTTTGACACGCTCTGAAGAAGCGCGTAGCGCGAAACGGCCGTCAGCTGTGCAAAGGAACTCAACAATTGTCTGTAATCAAATTGCCAACCTTTGTTCTTACTTGACACCAATGCTTTAATGTGTGTGTGTTATAACTGAAGAAAAATCTGATTTTTTGTCTACTAACAGTGTACTCAGTGATATTGGGTACACCTTCATGAAAAAGAAAAATATATCTGAGATTTTGAAATTACTCTTTACTTGTTGTCTAGTATTCTTTAGTCCTTTGTGGACTTGGGTGTGGGTCTTTACGCTTTTTATATTTTTTTCTCATTTTGTGTGTTTGGCATCTTTGAACTCCTACATCTCATCGGGCATGCAACAGTCATTAGTGGCCCTCACCTCTGACGTTAACTTACCTCCAGAAGCGATGTGTCCCCAGCCAGTGACCCAGCAGACCTTCCCACTGGGGAACTGGACTGTGGCATCAGGCAGGCAGACGGGCAGGATAAACTTGTTGAATGTAAGCGGGGTCATCAGTTCCAGCAGTGCAATATCTCCAAGGGAGCCACTATTGAAGGTGTAGCTTGGATGGAGTTTGATGGTCTTCACTGCTGAAATCACACTGTTTGGGTTATTGCCCGACAGCTGCAAGATACCAAGTTCCACCGTGTACTGGGATGGAATTGCTCTGAAAGTGAATATTAAGAAAGTAAACCCTTAGCAACTTGACCTAATCAAGGTTTATCATTTTGACGCTGATATTCAGGTGTTCAGCACATACAGATTCATTATCATCCTATTAATTTTTAAGACTGCAGATGTGACCTCCTGAAAGGGATTAAGGTCCAGATAGAGAGCGCACTACTGTATGAAATTCTCCAAATTAGTTTTCCAGAACTGGGTGCACTAAGCTAAGTTTTGTCACCTGCAGTGTTGAAAAATGTATTAACAATCAACATGTTTGTACAAATTCATGCTAGAAAGATTGCACAGGGATAACGGCAAAATGACGGGTGCCAGGTACTGTAAATTAGTACACATAGGAGATGTGAGCATGTCAGATTAACCCCTGATGTAACAGAATAAATACCAAAAACAGCGCGGAACACTATGTATAATACATAGTAGTGATGCTGTAAGAAATGGGGGGTCTGAATCGGGGAAAGAGCGGGTACCAACTATGGTAAGGTCAAGATAGTTGTAGGGGATTTGGAGTTGGACCTAGGTTGTGCATGGTAGGCGGGGCTGGAGGAGGAAAAATATGTATAAAAAATGTTTCATTTGTTTTTACAGTGTGTAGGTGTAAACAGACACCTGTACAGTTAGACACAGGGGCTTAGGAAAGGAGACTGAATGGTTCAGATAAATACATAAAGTCCAGTCTTGGTATTGATACCATGTTGGGCCACCGTGTTGAGGTCAATGATGACCTTGGACTCCATCCTACGGAGGAGTTTCTCTCTGTCACCACCTCTAGGTGGCTGCTTAGTGATTTTGATTCCATAGAACCTAGCCAACCTTTCATTGCTGCCGTGTTTAGCTTTGAAATGGATGGCCACTGGGTAGGTGGGATCTACTTTCTTGATCGCCCTCCGGTGCTCCCGTATTCTCTCTACCACAGGCCTGGTGCTGCTCCCTACGTACCGAAGTTTGTATGGGCATTCAATGATGTAAATTACAAAGTCTGTCGAAC
>JAXCLM010021120.1:0-10786 GCA_035583075.1 Eurycea guttolineata | reverse complement strand
CCCCCCCCGCTCATTACCTTAAATGATTCCGGCATTAAGTCAGCTGTGCTGCCCCCCGCTCATTACCTTACAATATATCCGGCATTAAGTCAGCTGTGTTGTTTCGTTGGTAGGGCCGTGGGTGAAGGGGTGCTGGGGTTGTGGGAGGGTGCCGCCTGGGTCAAATGTGCATGCACTGATTTGCTTTCGGTTACATGTTGTAAATGAGTGAAACCTTTACTTCAAAACTTGTTGCAATGGAATCAGTTACAATTGTAGGTGAGTATCCATTGGACATGGATACAGTGGAAAACCAGCCACCGCGGACATTGGACACATCGTAAGCTTTATCAATCAATCAAGTTTATTCACATGTGCAAAAGACACGTATAAAACAATACATTACAAAGTTAATATTTATCATTGTACAGAATACAAAGAGTCAGTTCAAAATGTCAATATCATTAAAATTCCCAGAACCTCTGCAAAATAAACATTATAGTTCATCAATCCTAAAATAATACGTTTCCCATAAATATAAAAAAACAGTAATATTTTTTTACCCTAGCTTGATCGGAAGTTATCAGCATTTCTTGTTACATTTTTCATATAATTTTCTGGTTTGTTTCGAGTAACACTTTGAAAAATTACTTATTACATACACCACTTTCACAAAATGTAATAGTCTAAGAAAATAAATAAATGGTTTCACAGTTCTAAAAGGCAGTTCTTTAAAAAGAGGTTTCAATCATCTCTTCCTCTTTTGTGAGTAGTGGTCACAGAACAACAAAATATGTTCTAATGTTTCAGATCCTTAACCACATCTACATACTTTAAAAACAGGGCTGACCGGCTTTTTATAATCTAGTCCTAGAATATTGAGCTTAAATCACATTAATAAATATCTGTCAAACTGCGAGAGAGGTAATGAGTTCATTATCATATTTTCGTTTGAACAAAAGGGGAAATAATTTACTACTGAACTCTTACTACAGGCAACCTTATATAAATCATCCCATGCTTTGACTTCCATCAAATCTTTCAGATATTTCGAGGCGTACATACTTGTATTTTGTAAAACATTTTCTATACTCTCAATGCCGAAACTCTTCAATAACTTATCGGTCTCAGTAATCCAGGGAAAATGATAAGCTTTATCAAAGAGGCACAAATTGTTCGAAATGTTGGTGAAAATAGAAACTGTGTATAATGTTTGTAAAATTATGTGGTTTAATGATTTATACATAGATATTGTATGTTCTTTTATACAATTTATTTTACTAATAAAAGTATATAATAATAATAATAATTATTATTATTATAGAAATGGGGTATAGTGTACAGAACTATAAACAGAAAAGAGATCAGGGAAGGCAGCAGGGCAGCGGAGTTAGAGAAATAGTGCTGCATAACAGAGAACAGAGGATGGGTGGAAGAAAGATGTGGTAAGGGCCTTCTCTGCCAGGTTCTGGGTTCTAGGCCACAGATGTGTCAAGGGCAGAGGTGCCCTCTGATAAAGCGAAATAAAGGCAAGAGTAGTGGGATCTGGGATGATGTGACAATAAAGTTAGAGCCCAGCATAAAAAAAGGGAAAAAAAGCAACAGGAGTGGGGCAGAGCTTGGTGTAAATATGGGACATTCATCCCATTACAATAACAGTGGAAAAGTACTCCAGCTCTGGCCTTCATTCAGGGAATGGCCAAAACACATTCACGCAAGTATAGCATAACATGCATGGTCAGTTGATATTTGTGCTAGTGCATGAGTTTAGCTGCCCTTGCCTCAAGCAAATCTGCCAGCCTGCCCACATAAGCTTGAACCATCATGCCTGCTGGCCCCACCCCTCCTTAGCATACTCTTCAAGTTCAAAACTTCCTTTATTGCAATATTACAGCATTAAGGCAATAACAAATTACTTTACACATTGCATATAAAATACCAAATACAAAACTCAGTATCACTCAAGCTTACATCTCTAACTTTATCCACTTAAAAGACAAGAAAACATAATTGTACATTTTTCTAATGTCTTCACATGAGTTATTGTCCATCAGGGATTTTAAATTCTTGTTGAATTGACTGGTCGAGGACGAAGACTTAGAAAACTCATCTATCCAATGAGTACGAAGACTGCAAAGGAATGGACATTGGACAAAGAAATTAAAAATAGAGTCAATTATCGAGGTACAATTCGGACAAAAGCGTTGGTTCCTCAGAACTTCTTGAAGTTTTAATCTGTAACCAGTAATGGGCAAGATTCCGTACCTGATTTTTAACTTGGTCCGGACTATCCTATGGTCAAGATAAAATTAAAATAGGGCCAATAAGCCCGCATGAGATTTGATGCAACAGAATAACTCCAGCGAGATCATGAGTTTGCATTCAGACCAGGCTTCACTAAACAGTGACATTTTTATCGAGTATTGTATTGACGATCTTGATAATGGAAAGATGGCTAAATGTGGATGCCAAAAAGGCGCTAGGGAATAACTCTTCGCAATATTCTGTAAATAAACCAGCCCAGAAAAAACATTGTCAATGTTGAACATTTCATACAGACACATACGCACCAGAGACTCCTGCTCGTTAGTTTCCCAGATTGTCTGGAAAAACTGAAATACTCTCCCTGCGATAATACCAATTACCCTTACCAAATCAAGATCTATAAATAAGGGAGAAGTGGCACAGGAGTTAAGAAGACCAAATAGATTTTTCCAAAACTTACCTTCTAGCACCATCATTTTCTGTTCCAGATACTGCCTCCAAACTTCACAGCCATAAAGCATTCCACCCCGCCATTTAGCCAGGTACACGCCATAACTGTTTGTGCCATGCCTCTCCTACCCCATAACTGTTTGTGCCATGCCTCTCCCACCCCATAACTGTTTGTGCTGTGCCTCTTCCCCATAATTGTTTGTGTCGTTCCTCTCCCACCCCATAACTGTTTGTGCCGTGCCTCTCCCACCCCATTACTGTTTGTGTGCCATGCCTTCCCCCGTAATTGTTTGTGTGACGTGCCTCCCACCCAATTGTTTGTGTGCCGCGCGTTCCTCACCCCCCTCCCTTTTAACCTTTGGTGCCGTGCCCCATCTCTTTTCGTAAAGGGTGGGGATTACAAATGCTTGTTAAATGTTCCTGTGTGGTAGTAAATTTTAATTTTAAATTGAGAAGTGGTTTTTTAATAATGTTTATAAAGCTTGAGGAGAGTCCACAGTTCTCGCCTGAATGTTATCAAATGCAATTGTGAAGATGATAAGAGAAACGATCGGATGGCCCATTTTATGTTTAACTGTCAGGCGTGCGATAAACTAGGTTGTAAATGAGTGAAACCTTTACTTCAAAACTTGTTGCAATGGAATCAGTTACGATTGTAGGTGAGTATCCATTGGACATGAATACAGTGGAAAACTGGCCACCACGGACATCGACGCATCATAAGCTTTATCAATCAATCAAGTTTATTCACATGTGCAAAAGACACGTATAAAACAATACATTACAAAGTTAATAATTATCATTGTACAGAATACAAAGAGTCAGTTAAAAATTTCAACATCATTGAAATTCCTAAAAAGTATCAGAATCTCTGCAAAATAAACATTACAGTTCATCAATCCTAAAATAATACATTTCCCATAAATATAAAAAAACTGTAATTTTTTTTACCCTAGCTTAATCGGAGGTTATCAGCATTTCTTGTTACATTATTCATATAATTTTCTGGTTCGTTTCGAGTAATACTTTGAAAAATTACTTATTACATACACCACTTTCACAAAATGTAATAGTCTAAGAAAATAAATACATGGTTTCATAGCTCTAAAAGGCAGTTCTTTAAAAAGAGGTTTCAACCATCTCTTCCTCTCTTGTGAGTAGTGGTCACAGAACAACAAAATATGTTCTAATGTTTCAGATCCTTGACCACATCTACATACTTTAAAAACAGGGTTGCCCGGCTTTCTATAATCTAGTCCTAGAATATTGAGCTTAAATCGCATTAATAAATATCTGTCAAACTGCGAGAGAGGTAATGAGTTCATTATCGTATTTTCGGTTGAACAAAAGGGGAAATAATTTACTACCGAACTCTTACTACAGGCAACCTTATATAAATCATCCCATGCTTTGACTTCCATCAAATCTTTCAGATATTGCGAGGCTACATACTTGTATTTTGTAGAACATTTTCTATACTCTCAATGCCGATACTCTTCAATAACTTATCGGTCTCAGTAATCCAGGGAAAATGATAAGCTTTATCAAAGAGGCACAAATTGTTCGAAGTGGTGAAAATAGAAACTGTGTATTATGTTTGTAAAATTATGTGGTTTAATGATTTATACATAGATATTATATGTTCTTTTATACAATTAATTTTACTAATAAAAGTATATAATAATAATAATAATAATTATTATTATTATTATAGAAATGGGGTATAGTGTACAGAACTATAAACAGAGAAGAGATCAGGGAAGGCAGCAGGGTAGCGGAGTTAGAGAAACAGTGCTGCAAAACAGAGAACAGAGGATGGGTGGAAGAAAGATGTGGTAAGGGCCTTCTCTGCCAGGTTCTGGGTTCTAGGCCACAGATGTGTCAAGGGCAGAGGTGCCCTCTGATAAAGCGAAATAAAGGCAAGAGTAGTGGGATCTGGGATGATGTGACAATAAAGTTAGAGCCCAGCATAAAAAAAGGGAAAAAAAGCAACAGGAGTGGGGCAGAGCTTGGTGTAAATATGGGACATTCATCCCATTACAATAACAGTGGAAAAGTACTCCAGCTCTGGCCTTCATTCAGGGAATGGCCAAAACACATTCACGCAAGTATAGCATAACATGCATGGTCAGTTGATATTTGTGCTAGTGCATGAGTTTAGCTGCCCTTGCCTCAAGCAAATCTGCCAGCCTGCCCACATAAGCTTGAACCATCATGCCTGCTGGCCCCACCCCTCCCCAGCATACTCTTTATCTGTAGTGTTGCCCTGGAGATGCTTGAGGCATTCAGCCATTACTAGCTGATTTCCCGGCAGAATCTTGCCTTCCCGAGTTAGCCATTCCTCCCCCATACGTACAATGCAGAAACAGAATCTGCATAGTTTAATGTTGAATTGAACAGTAGGACTGGCTGGATCTATAAAAACTGGCATTCAAATCTGTAATTCAATGCACTTCCCTTCTAGCCTGAAAAATCATTTCTCTGGCAGCAGTGAGCTGTATGGATGTTCCCACCCAGATGACCCACTGGCTAGTGTTGACTGATGGTACAGTGTCAATAAGAAATCGCTATTCCATTTCTCTGCTAACATGCAACAAATCATTTCATCTGGCAGATTTAATGTCGACTTACCTCAATGAAAACAGCTAGATTAAACTGACACCCCTGAGCAAAAGCCATTTTAAATAGAGCGCTTGGGACTGGCAACATGCTGGCTTGTTCCTGTGGAGCGTTCAGACAAACCCATTCCCCGCCCAGAGCTTCCAAGTTGGCCTGATTAATATACAGTGTGACATCAATCCTTACTATTTTTTCAACATCTCTGAGTTTCTTATATCATACAGAATGCCCCAGGGGCATGGCTGGCCAGGACAAATTTGAGGGGGAGGGATGTGCGCGAGTGTACTTGAATATTTACCAACAAGCACTTCTAAATTCCCGACAAATTAGTCCTAATTCCCAACAAGCACTTCCAGATTCCTGACAAGGTAGTCCACAATTCCAACAAACATGCAATTTAAACCAATAATATGCCTGTTCAGGCTACAACTGTGTAATAAAAACAACAGTGATAAATCTGAGAGGGGGGTTACACCCCCCACCCACTGAAAATATGCCCCTGGAATCACCACCCAAAAGGTATGCCATGAATGAATGGGATCAGCAACATCCTGATTTTTCACTGAGAGCCTAGGTTTGTATGTGCTTTGAACCATGAGAAAGCTTGCCACTGTGTTGTCCATCAGCATTAACACTGACCTGCCATGCACAACAGGAAGGAAAGACTCGAGAGCTAGACAAACAGCTCTTAAAACCAACATAGTAATGTGAAGTGGCTTTTATCACTTGTACTCAAGAGGAATTTTTTCGGTTTGAGGACCAATTTTTTGTCCAAAAAATGGGCACTGCAATGCGGGCCAAAATTGCCCCCAGTTATGCTAATATCTTCCTTCAGCATCTGGAAAAAATAAGGGTCTTGAACAACCCCTGGACTAAAAATATTCGTTAATGGGTGAGATTCATAGATGATATTTTTTACCTCTGGGATGGTTCCCTAGAAGAATTGAAGGAATTTCATGAGTGGCTTAATCAGTGCCATGAAACAATTAAATGTATAATGGAAGAGAGTACAGTGAAAGTCCATTTCCTGGACACAGAGGTTGAAATTAAAAATCAGAAGCTGACCTTTAATCTCTTCCCAAAACCAACAGATACCAAGTCTATACTACATGGCACAAGTTTCCACCCTGAAGCAACGGAAAATGCAGTTCCTAGAGGACAGTACACGAGGATAAAAAGGATTGTATCAGAGGAACAACAAGTGAAAATTCAAAATTGATCCTCACAGAAAGGTTGAAGAAAAGAGGGTACAAAGAAGAGTTACTACAGATTTCAGAAAGGAAAGTAGCAGAGAAATCGAGAGCTATGCTATTGCAAACAAAGGTGAAGGATCCAGTACCGAATTCCAGAAAATGGATATTTGTTAGTAAATACTTGATGGCGAGCCAGCAAGGTAAGAAAATTATCATGAAAAATTGGCCAATTTTGCAAAGGGAGCAAAATCTGACGTGTGTGGCTTCACAAAAGCCCATATTTGCCTATAGAAGAAATCGTAACATCAGAGACCAATTGATCAAGGCGGATTTAGGGATCCCAGGTACGATCCAAAGATTTTTGGGTACACCACAACAAGGGACCTTTCCTTGTAGAAATTGCTCACACTGTAATGCCCTTATTAGGGGTAAAGAGGTGGTACACCCCAGAACGGGGAAGAAGTACAAATTACGTGATTACATCACCTGTAAAACTGAGTGGGCAGTTTATATGCTCAAGTGCCCTCGTGGGTTAATCTACGTGGGCGAGACAAGTAGAGAGATCATATTGCGATTAAATGAGCATAAAAGTGACATCAGGTTAAAAAAGGTAAAATCGCCTGTGGCCAGGCATTTCCATCTGCATAATCATACAGTGCCACAACTGAGATGGCAAGGGTTAGAAGAAAATCCACATCACGCAAGAGGAGGAGATCGCCAAAAACAACTTTCTAGAAGGGAAATGTTTTGGATACATACCCTCAGTAGCATGGCAGCAGCCGGGATGAATGAACAATTTCAAATATCGAATTTTCTGTAAAAAAAACGAGTGGATTTTGCTGTTGTAAATAGTTTATTTAGTTTGACTTACTTTGTGATTTTTCAGATATTTCAAGGATGTAGCAGTAGCAACTGCTAGTAGGCGTACAAGGGTCATAAATGGCCTTTTACACCATTACAAGATGGCTGCCTTGGTTTGCCAAAGAGGAGTGCATTAACTGTAATAGGACCGAAGTCTAAAAAGAAAAGAAGGACTATTAGTCGTTTCCAATAAGATGGATGTCAGATCTTGCAGGCTGAAGCATGTAAGGATTACGCCCCGTACTCTTAGCCTCCTCCAATAAGGCTTATTGGAGAAGGAAGAATAAGCGGCGGCACCCTCAAGAACCCCGGAAGCCTTCTCCCTACTGTGGGCAACACAATAGTGGATCTGTAATGACAAGAAAAACAAGAAAGATAATTAACTAACAGGAATGTCTGTAATGAATTAAAGGTAGAGATCTTTATAATTTAACAAATACCTGGACATCACTTAGGGCACGTGAAATACCAAGGGTCCGCCAGGAATCCTCAAAAGGACACCCTTGAGCTGTGAGCGATAACCAGGACTTGAACCAGAGAGGTATAGACTGTTTAGTACAATACCTAAATACTATAAGAGCAAACCACACCTCAACAAGTCAGAAAAGGGCAAATCCAAAATCAGAGTCAGAACAAAGCCAAAGTCAAATTCCGGGACCAGGTAGGACAATCCAGTTAACAGGTCTATTAGCCAAGCCAAAGTCAGAAACCAGGAGCCAAAAGGGTAAGTCTAAGACAAGTCCAAAATGCAAAGCCAAAAGTCAAAATACCTGAATAGTCCTTCAGTATACAGTCAATACACAGAGCTCTGAACACAGAATACCTCCCTAGTCCAAACAGGTGCACAGACAACTGACCTCTGGGAAACAGGAAGCTTTTATACTGGCCTAGTCCCCTCCCCTCTGTGGAAATGCATGCTGGGTAATCTCAGTAAAGTTTATGTATAGGAGGCGGCCATCTTGGAATCAGGCTTTGTTACAGGACTGAGGCATTGACTGGGTAAGGTTAAGCTGTTTAAGTTTCTTTTGACTTTTCAGACAGTTTTAAAGAATTACAGAAAAACATGTCAGGGGCATACAGAGGGGTGTAGCTTAGTTCACCTCCCCTCTGTCTGAATCCCCTGCCGCCCCTATCGGCTAGAAGACCAGCCGCGAGCGGTGAGAACCTTCCTCCCCCCCCGAGCCTCCATGCTGTAATTCAGCATGACGTAGCGGGAGACTCGAGGGCCGGCGGCAGGAGACCCCCGTCGCCACGGCAACAGGCGGGTCTCGTCTCTTGTTGTGAGCGCGGCGGGAGACGCTGCAGAGGTGGGCGCGGCACATGCCAAAGCCGCTGCCCCCACGCCAATCGTCTCCCCCGGGCCCCTCCAGTCCTGCTGATGTGTGCTCTGTGGGCGAGAGACGCTGTCGCGTTAATCCATCCGCGCGGCTGGCGTCTCTGCCCACCTGCCCCACTCCTTCGTTCCCTCTGTGACCCTGACATCACCCCCTTCCCATGAACCATACACCCCATGACCTGATTATCACGAAGCCTTAAGTTATCTCTGGCAGGTTTCAAGAGGGACACATGAAACACTGGATGAACTTGAAGATCAGAAGGAAGTCGGAGTTTAAACGCCACAGGGGATATCTGAGCCAAAATGCGAAAAGGTCCAATATGTCTAGGTTGAAACTTGCGAGGTCCTCGCAACTTGATGTTTTTTGTATTCAACCATACCAGATCTCCTACTTGATATGATGGTTCCATAGAACGTTTCCTGTCAGCCTGTACTTTCATTAGAGAACGAGACTTTAATAAGTGTGCTTGTAATGCAATCATACGTGCCCTATAGGAGCGAAACATCGTGACTGCATAGGCATCCAATTCAACAGGCTGGGGTAGAATTCCTGCAGGTAATGACCTGGGGTGGAAACCATACAGTGCCATGAAAGGGGAGCAAGAAATGGAAACATTTTTTCTATTACTGTGAGCAAACTCCGCCAAAGACAAGTAGGAAGATCATTCTTGTGGTTGAGAGACACAATATAACCTTAAATAGGTTTCTAGTTCCTGATTAGCTCTTTCAGTTGAACCGTCTGGTTGAGGATGATGAGAGGTGGAAAAACGTGGTTCCACACCCAGCAACAATAGCAGGGCTCTCCAGAATTTAGCTGTGAATTGAACCCCCTATCAGAAACAATGATGGAGGGAAGACCATAAAAACAAAACACCTGATCTAAGAACAACCGAGCTAAAGTAGTAGCATTAGGAATGCTTCTCAGAGGCACCAATCGGACACATTTGGTTAAGGAATCCTTGACCACCCAAATATGTTTGTACCCTCTGGATGGGGGCAAATCCACCACAAAATCCATAGTGATCAATGACCATGGGGATTCCGGGACCGGGAGGGGCTTCAACAGTCCTGCTGGTGCTTGACGTGTATTTTTCGCCTGAATACAAACAGGACAGGATTGAACATATTCCTCTATGGCTGTTTTCATCTGGGGCCACCAAAAGGTGCACTGGAGGATTTCCAAGGTCCGGAGTACCCCAGGATGGCCTACAGACTTTGATTCGTGGGACATAGAAATAAGTTCAGTTTGTAAGGCTGGTGTGGGGATAATTATGGCATCACCTGTATTTACATTCACCACGTACGCAAAACAACGATTTGTCAGTGGTGGAAGGCTGGCTTGGCAACTGGAAGCTTTCCCGCATGCGCTTAAAAACTGGAATTTATGACACAAACATACCAAGAAAATTCCTTCTGGTGCTATGGATTATGTGCATATCATATGGTTATGAAAGTTGGAGGAACAACCCTACATCTAGGTTAAATCTGGAACTTCAACATTCAGAAAGTGTGCCATAAACGTTTGTGGTTTACGAAAAATGTCTGTATGACCACGACATGAATTATACTATATGTCAGCTTTATCATGTCCAGCAATTTATGATTGTGTTATTTTATGTGTAAAACATTTATGAAAATATATAAAGAACAAAAGTTAAAGTCTGTGCAAGTGAAAAGCACAGCAACATTACTATTATTAGTATGGGAAGTGCTGCAGAGATGCAAATCCCATAAGTTTTATTTTAGAAAAATAAAATGTATATTTTTCACAATAAAATGTAAAAAAAAATGTTAAGTTAATCCATTCCTCTTCAGATTGCGCTTTGGGCAAAGGGTTTTTCTGCAGACTGGAGGCTGGAATAGTAAATCTTTTCTCCACTTGGGGGAGTGAGGAAAGCTCTTTCCTATTGGGGAGGGATGGCCGCAAAGCAGCACCTCACCGCCCAAACATTTAACTGCATTTTCTTGGTTGGCACCATCCCGCCCAAAAACGTTTCAAATTTGATTTTTTTTTTTAAACTTGAAATTCCATATACACTGCAGTGAAAATTTAAAACCAGTGGAATTGCATTCATCCAACTAA
>JAXCLM010020010.1:0-10793 GCA_035583075.1 Eurycea guttolineata | reverse complement strand
CGCGTGAAATTGCTAAAAAAGAAAGAGATGTTTTGGATTAGAAAACTAGATTCGAGTTTCCCTAAGGGAATGAACGATAGATTTGATGTGAGAGCACTGTTATAAGATCACCCACCAACTATGGCACACATTCTAGCACCATAGCACTACGTACTGCAAAGTGGGATTGTTAACAATGTTAAGCATGTTTGTTCAGGGCGAGTGCAAGGAAGGGAGACTGCAATTAGAAATGTAAAGCTGTTACTCATTGCAGATTTATTTTTCATCTGAAAACAAAGTACATTTGCAATTAGAAATGTAAAGTTGTTACTCATTGCAGATTTATTTTTCATCTGAAAACAAAGTACATTTGGTAATGGTTTTATTTTATATTTCATTTTTTTGCATGTATTGGTTTTAGAAAAAAGCAATTTAAACATCAGGGCCACCAGTTATAGGGGGGCGCCACAGAAAGAGCTATGGCACTTACTAGGCTATTCAGAGATTGTTATAGATGCGTGAGCCGTGCAGGCTTCGCGCAGATTGGCTAATAATGGGCTGACGACTTCCGCATTCCTTTACTTACTGAATGCGGAAGCCATCAACCCAATGATGACTCGCGCAGTCGGCGCGTTTTCAGAAAGATAAGTGCTCTGCTTGATAGGAGCCTGCACGCCTCGCGGGCAGAGTGTGTGGATTATGGATACTTTGTAGCAAAACCACAACAGACGTCATGCTGCAGACACACTGTAATTAAGGATTAGAAACATCACCTTCCAGGTAAGGGAGAAGTATCCGCCCGTAACACAGGGGTGGAGGGCCAGTTTCATTAAATATGTTAGGCACAAACAGCCTATTGTTTATTTGTGAATAGGTAACTTAATGTTTCATTTTACATATTTGTTTGCATTTTAGTGCCTGACGAAACGCTTTACGCGTGAAACTAGTAGCACAATGGAAGTGTGCGCAAACAGTTTGCCAGTAAAATGCAAGTTTTGACTTGGAGGAAGTCATTATAAATACGTTGTTTCAACTCTTGGAATGAATTTGTTACTTATGGATTTTACTTTGAAATGACATTTTGGCGAATTAAAGCGAATTTAAAGAAGATTTTTTGAAGCATTTATTCCTCAGAGTGTTGAATTCATTTTGAACTTTGGAAGCCCTTCATTTTTTCCCCTCAGTGGGACCTACACTGTGATGCATGCGTGTTTCATGCCCTATTGGCATGTTGCTTTATAAGTTTGTATTTTCCTAGTAGTGTGACCGACACTACTTCTAACGCATTGCTCCTAAGTCACATTTGGAATTGTTGAAAGCTTGAAAGAGATTTTGATTTAATTGAGTGCCACCAAATGAAATAGTTTTCAGTTTTTTTCAAAGGCTCAAAGCATTGGTTGGCACCAGCCCAGAGTGGGGCTATCACTCTTACAGTAAATGTGTAGAGGGAGAGATTCTCTCACTCATTTTTTATATATAGTATATATCCTGTTTGACCATGTCAGAAGAAGGAATATTTGATGAAACTGAAACCCTAGCCTTTAGTGAAACGGAAGCGGAACGGATAATTAATTTGCTTAAAGCCCCAGTGGGGTATTTACAACCTGTGAAACCCAGTGCGTCACCACTGAAATTGGAACAACTGTCCAAAAGACAAACGAACTTAATACTTCATGCTCTGACTCTGACTGAGTACTTTAAAAGGAAACAGATTCCCAGAGGTTTACGTATTTTATTACAACCAACGCTGTGTCGTTTGAATAAGAATTTCTTAAGTAGATGGAGGATGATCCTCAATAAATGTTCATGTGATTTACTACTTTTGACAATAGAGGAGCTAAACAAAGATATCACAGCATTACAGCTACAAATAGATGAGTTGAAATCTGCTTTAGAGAAAGACACTACCACTGCAGCCTGGGACCAACTTTTGAAGGAAGTAAACGATAGTATTGAAAAATATCGGATTGATCTAGAGAAAGGGAAGCAAAGAAAATTAAAAAGAGACGACCTGGACTACAAATACAATCGTGTTTACACGTTTCATTTCAACTTACCAGCACCAGAGAAAAAGAAATTTCAAAAAAAGACCACAGAAGAGGAACCTCCTACCAGTTCAGATATTTCATCAGATTCAGAACCACCTAAAGAAACAGTTCCAACCCCAGGACCATCTGATAAAGAGCCTTTTTTAGACAAGGGAAGAGACAAAGGACCAGGAGGGGGAATAGGCACAAGAAAGAATCCGTCTCGAAAATGAAATCAAACCTAGTATATAATCTTTCAGACTATGAACTGTCAAAAACAGAATTAGTGGTCCTTAATAAAGGTCTTAACTTTGTACCCAGCTTTAAAGGTGACAAGACTCAACACATTATAGATGTAGAATTATTTGCACGTAAATTAAATTTAAAAGTCTTTTTTGAGAATTTGATTGAACCTTTGGGCGCACCCAATGAAATGATTGAATTCAAGAGCCCAAGCACGTTTGTAGCCCCAATTGAGAACCCAGCTGTAGCTATGTTCAAAAAAATCTGTATTCAAGACATTCATAAAGTGAAGAACCTTCAACCTCATCACACAAACTTTTCACCTCTTGAGAGGCAAGCCATTCAGAAACTCAAAAGTAATCAGGAAATCATTATCAAGAGAGCGGACAAGGGGGGCTCCCTTGTCGTCATGAACAGAACTGACTATATCAAAGAAGCTGAAAGACAGTTAATGGATGGTAGAACTTACAGAATTTTGGAACAGGATCCGACGTTGGAATTTCAAGGAAAGATCAAAGAACTATTAACCAACGCTAATGAAAGAGATTGGATTTCGGACAATACATTTCGATTTTTATCTGTCGAACACCCTGTAATGCCGGTGTTTTACCTGCTCCCGAAGGTACATAAAACCTTAGTGAACCCTCCGGGGAGACCTATTGTTTCAGCATGCAATAGCTTATTGGAGCCTATATGTAAGTATATTGACTTCTTTTTACAAAAGCTAATTAGGCAAGATGACCATTACCTAAAGGACACTAGAGATTTTTTACGTAAAGCAGAAGATATTGTATGGAATGATAAATATATTCTTGCTACTGTTGATGTCATTAGTTTGTATACCAGCATCCCTCATGATCAAGGAATGATTGCTGTAGAGACTGAACTGATTGAACAAGGTCTAGTGGGGACTAACAGTGAATTCATGTTAGAACTTCTTGAGATAGCACTATCATGCAACTACTTTAAGTTTCTACATAGGTTCTTTCTTCAAGTGTCTGGGGTAGCTATGGGAGCCAAAATGGCTCCCAGCTTTGCAAATATTTTTATGCAAAGATGGCAGGATCGCTATGTGTTCAGTCACCCTGATTGTTCTCTAATTGTTACCTGGCTACGTTACATAGATGACGTTTTTCTAATATGGGAAGGTACATCAGAGACATTAATCAGTTTTGTTGAGTATATCAACATGAGCTCGTCTCCCTTAAAATTGACCCTCACTATAGGGAAACCATCTGTGGACTTCTTAGATACTACTGTTACCCCCGTGAATGAGAAATTGACATTTGACATCTATAGAAAACCGACAGATAAAAACAATCTACTTCTAGGATCTAGCTTCCATCCTAGCGCAACCAAAAAATCTCTACCATATAGCCAGCTGGTTAGAGTCAAAACCATAGTTACAGACCCTATAGTACTCGAGCAGAGATTAGATGAAATGAAGGAAAGATTTTCAGATCGAGGCTATTCGAGTGTAGTCTTAACCAATGCCAGTGAGAAAGTAGCCGTTAAATCTAGAAAAGATTTACTTACACCTAAGGCCTATCTCAGTTCGGAAAGAATGGTTTTTTCAACCACCTTTTCAAACATGGGATATAAGATCAGAACCATTATTCATAAAAACTGGAAACTTTTACAAAATGAGCCAACTTTACCATTCTGTAGCCAAAAACCAATCATTGCCTTCAGGAAAGGCCCTAATTTAAGTAACGCTTTAATCAGAGCGGACTCCACGATATATGAAAGACAGAGTACTTTAGCCACTACAAAGAAAGGGACATTCCCCTGTTTAGGGTGCGCACAGTGTAACTCCATTATGAGGGGCAAATATTTGAACCACCCAATTACCGGTGAAAGAATTTCCTTGAATATCTATGCCACATGTATGACTATGTTTGCTGTGTATGTGATTAAATGCCCGTGTGGGCAAATCTACGTGGGGGAAACCCAGCGAGAAATTAAAAAGAGGATTTCTGAACATAAGACAGCTATCAGATCCAGGAACATGTCATCTTCAGTAGCCCAACATTTTGTGGCTGCCAATCACAATGCCAACCAGGTGAAATTTTGTGTGGTAGATATTGTAAAGAAACATCCAAGAGGAGGTGACCGCGTGAAATTGCTAAAAAAGAAAGAGATGTTTTGGATTAGAAAACTAGATTCGAGTTTCCCTAAGGGAATGAACGAGAGATTTGATGTGAGAGCACTGTTATAAGATCACCCCCCAACTATGGCACACATTCTAGCACCATAGCACTACGTATTGTAAAGTGGGATTGTTAACAATGTTAAGCATGTTTGTTCAGGGCGAGTGCTAGGAAGGGAGATTTCAATTAGAAATGTAAAGTTGTTACTTATCACAGAGTTATTTTTCATCTGCAAACAAAGTACATTTGGTAATGGCTTTATTTTTACATTTCATTTTTTTGCATGTATTGGTTCTAGGAAAAAGCAACTTAGATATCAGGGCCACCAGTTATAGGGAGGCGCCACAGAAAGTGTTATGACACTCATCAGGTCATTCAGAGAGTGTTATAGACGCGTGAGCCGTGCAGGCTTCGCGCAGATTGGTTAATAATGGGCTGTCGACTTCCGCATTCCTTTACGTACTGAATGCGGAAGCCGTCAACCCAGTGATGACTCGCGCAGTTGGCGCGTTTTCAGAAAGATAGATGTTCTGCTTGTTAGGAGCCTGCACGCCTTGCGGGCAGAATGTGTGGACACTTTGTAGCAAAACCACAACAGACGTTATGCTGCAGACACACTGTAACTAAGGATTAGAAACATCACCTTCCAGGTAAGGGAAAAGTATCCGCCCGTAACACGGGGGTGGAGGGCCAGTTTCATTAATTATGTTAGGCACAAACAGCCTATTGTCTATCTGTGAATAGGTAACTTAATGTTTCATTTTATATATTTGTTTGCATTTTAGTGCCTGACGAAGCGCTTTACGCGTGAAACTAGTAGCACAATGGAAGTGTGCGCAAACAGTTTGCCAGTAAAATGCAAGTTTTGACTTGGAGGAAGTCACTATAAATACGTTGTTTCAACTTTTGGAATTAATTTGTTACTTATGGATTTTACTTTGAAATGACATTTTGGCGAATTAAAGCGAATTTAAAGAAGAGATTTTTTGAAGCATTTATTCTTCAGAGCGTTGAATTTATTTTGAACTTTGGAAGCCCTTCATTTTTTCCCCTCAGTGGGACCTACACTGTGATGCATGCGTGTTTCATGCCTTATTGGCATGTTGCTTTATAAGTTAGTATTTTCTTAGTAGTGTGACCGACACTACTTCTAACGCATTGCTCCTAAGTCACATTTGGAATTGTTGAAAGCTTTAAAAAGATTTTGATTTAATTGAGTGCCACTAAATGAAATAATTTCTAGTCTCATTGCATGCCTGGCAGGGTTAAAGAAAGAGAACTGCTCCACCATAATGATGGGTGACCTGAATAGAGGACTAGGAGACGCAGATGACCACAAATCACTCTGCCTAGAAACAGACCTGATAGAACTAGGTTTCGACATTATGAACAATGGAGAGCCCACACATGATAGAGGTCGCACACTAGACTGGGTGGCCCACTGGAACCTTCATGCGAGGGAGATATCTTTCTCTTGCGTGCCCTGCATCTGGTCAGACCACAACACGATCCATATTAACTTCATACTTTCCGGGAAAGAACCCCGCAAGTACAGCCAGACCACGACTTCAAAAGGAAGAAATTTTCGCGCAGTCAAGCAGGAAGACCTACAAACCACAATGAACAACGTTATGTGGCTAACCGCCGCAGATGATCACCCAACCTATATGGCCGAAACTTACATAAGAGAATTCAATACTCTGATGGACACACTTGCACCTCTCAAGCTAACCAAAAATAGACGGCCTGCCGACTCACGTAGCTGGTTCACTGCGGAACTTAGATCCCTAAAGAAAGACAAGAAAAGGGCAGAAAAAACCTGGGTCCTCTCTAGGCTGGATTTAGACAAACATAGATGGAGATCTCTAGCTAACGAGTATAAACAGAGCACCTATGCAGCTAAGAAAGTATTTTTCGACACCCGAATCGAGCAGGCAAACAACAAAACCAAGGAGCTCTTCGGCATCCTCCGGGAACTAGAGAAACCACAAGCTAACAACACAGCACTGGTGCCTAGCATAGAAATGTGCACGAAAACGCAAACTTTTTTTACAGAAAAGACAGCCCTGGCTAGAAAGAGAATCGCCCTCTCCCTCTCAGATAACACTGCCAAGCCCCCTAGTGAGAGAGTGATAGCAGGGACTCAGCTAAACAGATTCCACTTTGAAGAGGTGACAGAGCAAACTATACTTAAAACCATCAAGCAGTGTAGACCGACCTCAGCCTTAGGAGACTCTTGCCCTTCGAAAATAGTGATAAAAAAAAAACGCGGACATTTTCTCGCCCTTCTTCACCAAACTGATAAATGCGATGCTAAAGTTAGGAGAAATCCCGGACTGCCTAAAACTAGTCTGGGTCACCCCTATCGCGAAAAAGGCAGAGGCAGACTTAGACAACCCGGCCAACCTCAGGCCCATCACGAATGTCGTTTTCCTTCTGAAACTAGCCGACAAAATTGCCATCTCCCAATTCCAACCATTCCTGGAAACAAATTGCATCTTCCACATGAGGCAATCGGGCTTCAGACAAGGACACAGTACCGAAACGGCCCTTCTGGACCTGAAAATTGCTATGTGCAATTTCCTTGACAGCAAAACCCCAGGGCTGCTAGTCCTATTAGATTTATCAGCGGCCTTCGACCTTCTAGACCGTGACATTTTAATGAAGAGGCTGTCCGAAGTCGCCAGATGCTCCCCAGAAGCATGCAAATGGTTCAAATCTTTTATCTCAAACAGGAGATCAAAGGTCTGCTGGGGGGAAGCGAGCTCCCCGTTGGAAACCCTGACCCACGGGGTCCCGCAGGGATCGTGCCTTTCGCCTACGCTGTTCAACATTTACATCCAACCCCTTTGCCAGCTTCTAGAAGAGATGGGAGTTCACTTTACCAACTACGCGGACGACACACAAATACTATTGGAACTAACAGGAGAATGCGATAATGATACGACTAGGCTGAATGAAACGATATCCACCATCAAATGGTGGATGGACACAAACTGGGTATGCCTTAATGAGAACAAGACGGAACTAATGCTGGTGGCCTCTGATCACACAGTAACAAAACTTGGACCAGAATACTCTAGTTTCGTAGTGGGGACTGAAACCATAAAAGTGGCAACCAAGGTGAAAACACTAGGAGTGTACTTGGAACCTAGCCTGAACCTGTCAGACCAGACATCTCATATTTCTGGCACTTCTAACTACCACCTCCGTCTCCTGAGACAAGTACGACCATATATTAGTGAATCTAACTGCTCAGAACTTGCTCGAGCCACTATACTCTCCCGGTTAGATTATTGTAACAGCCTATTACTAAACACTTCGGAAACAAACATCCACAAACTGCAAGTCATCCAAAATGAGGCGGTGAGAATCGTGAGCAAAACATCCAGAAGAGAGCACATCTCAGAAAAACGGCGCAGCTACCACTGGCTCCCGGTCTCGGAGAGAATTAAATTCAAAACTTTGTCCACCTGTTTCAAATGCGTGCACAGACTGGCTCCTGTATACCTGTCGAACCACATCAGGCAAAAGAACAGCACCAGAGATCTCAGGTCCAACTACAGAAACTCCCTCATCTGCCCTCGTTTCAATCTCACGACTGGAAATGGAAGATCTTTCGCCTCAGCAGCTCCGAGACTCTGGAACTCCCTGCCAGAACAGATAAAGAATGAGAGAAATTTCAACAAATTCAAGAAGGCATTAAAAACCAGACTGTTCAGATAAACAGAGCAAGAACACATGAAGTAGGATCCTTCATTTTATCCGGGCTTGATGCTAGCCTGGAATTTTACAGCACCCGTACGCGAGGAGTCCGTAGCACAAGCGTGTGCACGGGAATAGTACTAGATAGAGACTCCGGCTTAACGTAGGGTGACCACTCTCCCACAGTAAGAGTTTTTAGCGTCATAAATAAACTTGGTGACCATCGATATCTAACTGTGACTCTTCTTTGCTCTAAAGCCCTACTGGTACAAGATGAATGAGATGTGAGAGATAGAGGAAGGGTAAATGTATGGGGAGGAAACGTGTATGATGTATGCTTGCGGGGGAGGAGGGCGGAGCGCTCAGATGCCTGCGGGTTTAAATGCGCTATACAAAACCAAATATTATTATTATTATTATTATTATTATTATTATGGCCACAGGAGAGATGCTAACATTAGAACCTTCTAATAAAGGTACAGCTGCTCCTAAACCGAAGAACAATAGGAGGAATAAATCTGCTAAGGAGGAGGAAGCCATTGTGGTAGTGGAGAAGCCTGATCAATTATGCACAAGTGCCAATCCCACTATTAATGCGAATGTCACCGCAACCACGGCTCCCACCGGTATCACACCCCCTTCCAATTCACCTGCAGTCAGTAACTCTACATTGAATGCTGAAGCAGTGCCATATGACCCAAACGCAATCTGTAGCGAGTACTACCAACCACGACCACAAAATTATTATCCACAAAGGGGGAATAATCCCAACTATTACAACAACCAGAGACGTGGCGGTGGCGGCAGAGGCCAATGGGCCAATAACCAGCAGCAGCAGAATGCTAATTACGATCAGCAACAGCAGGATCCTAATCCCAATTACAGACCAAGATACAACAGGAATTATAACCAGCGAAATGATTATATGCCTGGATTTGCACAACGCCTCGAGGAGTTGGAGCAATGTATCAAAAGCCTCAAGGACCTTAAGGACCGCCAAGTTGACAACGTACAAGCACAAGCACAGCCCAATGCCACCAGCCAACCTCAAAGAAATGATCAATGACTAAAAACAAATGACGAACATCAAAGGAAAGATTGGGTACAGATTAGTGAATTATGCAAACTGAAAAATGAAACAAAGAACACTCATGATGGTCTACTTCCAAAGGAACAGAGAGTGCCAAAGAAACAGAAGGAAGAAGGAACACAGGTGCAGGAAGAAGAGCAAGGTGCTAATGAAAAGTCCAAAGAAGCTGCTGAGGCCCAGAATGCAACTGAGGTGCCGTTACCCGCTGAAATCAAAGCCAGCTTCAAATATGAGGTGTGTATGGTCGTTGAATCAAACGCCGCTTCCATGGAACTGCCCACGACCATTTGGACACTGCAGCTCCCGCCCGCTCACCTGATCCCGCCATCGCTTCCCCAGCAGCTGATGCAGCCACCGCTGCCATGACCGCGGCTCCTACAACGAGCGTCGAAGAGACGCCGGGCCGCCAGCACGCCAAAGAACAGCCCCGAGCCCATCCCAAGATGGCCGCCAACGAACCCAGCCGCCCTCCACGAGCATCCGCTACCAGCAAGGCCCCAAGCATCCCCACCAGAGGTAAAAGCCTCCCTGCCTTAATGGACATAAAATGCCTCCCATGCCTGCCATTGAGGAACATCGACACACGGCCAGGAACCATGGCCCCCGCACTGAGGCTGACACTGGCCACGGCCCCCTCACCCAACATGGCCGCCTTCACAGTGTTTCGATCTGTGAGGAGTGATGCTGCCCCTGCAGGCCTCTGCCCTCCAACCAATCAGGAGGACCTAAGGGCCACAAGTGCACACACGCCCCCAAGCCGGCAGGCGAGGCCGGCCCCAGGCGACGAAGGGCCCAGGGGAACAAGGGCCTCGCCTGTCCGGGCCTGTCGGGCCCTCCTCCTCCTGGCCAGCATCAACACAGCGTCACCCTCACCACCGATGCGCTCATTGGCCACCAGCTCCTCGGCCTACCCATTGGCCACCAGTTCACACTCAGCCCCTCCCACCGGCAACCCGGACCACACGAGGACGCTGGCCTCTGGCCGCTGGACCGTGAGTGGGAAGGAACCTGTCTCCCGCCCTACGACCCCCAAGGACACGGCTGCTACACAACCAAGCGTACCTGCAGCCAGCTCAAACGATGCGCAGGACATCTCCTGGCTCCCCCAGGCACAGCACCGGAGTGCAACCTGGGACGTAGCCCAAACAAAGATGGCCACCGCTGTGGCAACTGGAATGGCCCAGCAGCCACACAAGGCCCAGATGACCGCCGTCACCCCCCTCAACAAGAGGGCACCTGCTCCCCCAGCCCTAATGGACCTGACCATAGGCTTCCGCATCTTGGAGCCACACAGACTCATGAAAACACTGGCGCCCTCACCTAACATGGCCGCCTTCCGGCTGCTCCGCTCTACGAAGAGCACAGCAGCACCTGGAGGACTCCACCCACCCACCAATCAGGACTCCCTGGCTGCCTCATGCAGAGCAACGCCCACAAGCCGGCAGGCGAGGCCGGCTCCAGGCGACGAATGGCCCAGGGGAACAAGGGCCTCGCCTGTCCGGGCCTGTCAAGGCCCTGGAAAGGCCCCAGAGGGCCCCAGCATTCCAGCCTACAGCGCATCCAACCTGGTAAGTGCGCAGCCTAAAGTCACTCAAAGTT